>SNQJ01S0003624.1:195501-219340 GCA_010110895.2 Picea sitchensis
CCATATCCTACCAATGGAGTGTCATGGTCATTCCTCTGCTTCTCTGTAGCATCCACCTGTTCCCCTCTTGCATCGTCCTTCTACTCCTTGATAACATCCTTTTGTTCCTTTGCAACATCTATCTTCTGCTAAGGCCCTTCAGGATTTGTTGAGCATCGCAACCCTGGATGAAACTTCCAACAATTATCTTCACAATGTCTGCTCTTCTGACAATGTGAGCAAGTGTTTCTTGCTTGAAGAAACTTGATGGAATATTTCCCTGACTAATTCAAATGACCATTGTATTTCTCTAACTCCTACCTTGGCTACGTTGACTTTACTCACAGATTCTATTTAACTTGCAGTGTCACATCATCACGTCTTGGCGTACTTCTTGTCCCCATGATTTTTCTTCCATACACTCTCTATTTATAGTAGTATGCAACACAATGGTTATTATTTCTACAAAATGTGCATGGAATCATTTTTCTGATAAGGTTCATGACTCTAGCATTCTCATCAATAAAGGTGGGCGAAGGTGATTTATACCTTTCAAGCTATTTACCTTTCTTTTGTGAATCACTGTTTGCGTCATTGCTGGCTCGAGTTGCCTGTTTTCCTTGTCGAGTCTGAAACCATTCTGGTGTCAACTCTGGATGTCTCTCCCAACAATGGTCATCATCGTGTCCGAACTTTTGATAGTGTGTGCAATGAATCAATGGACTATCATCCTTAGAATATTCTCCTGCATATCCCAATCCTTCCCGGAGTGGATGCTCATGCACTGCAATCGGCTTGGCTCTGCCTTGGCCATATTTTCCAAGGCCCTATCCCTTTTGGTATCTGAACTTTGCTATAATTCTCATACCGACTCCTTTGGTATGTTTCTCAAATGCTACAATCTTCAGATGGTTGGATTCCACCTTTTGATCAACTATAGGAGAAGTCAGAGTGTATTGGATGCTTTCTGCTGGAGAAGAGAATGTGTCAATGGCTTCTCCTACAGATTTCTCCTCAACCAATGTAGCAAGAGTATATGAATCCTCCTCATTGGATTTCTTCTGGAATGGATGAGCTTCATCATTCATGAAAGGGCTCAGGCTTCTAGCTGAAGAACTTCCTCCAACTGGCATTGCTTCCATTGCCAACATCAAAATTCACATTCTTTCCCTATCTTCTTCGAGAATCTGCACCAATCTTCGCAATTCAAAATTATCTCGTTTAATTGTTTGGTTGATATCCTTGAGCTCCTGGAGTCTAACCCTCTTCAATAATTTACCATATTCACAATTCCTGAAAAATTCATCTTGCTTTGATACCACTTGATCCGAAAATTGACACTTGGCAATTTCACACCATAACTTCAATTTTATCAATAAATTTTTCTGACGGTGCATGTGAATATGAAAATGAAAAAAACTTAAAGAATTAAGAGAAATAGAATATATTAGAAAGAAAGAAAACCATGAACCAATTGTACACAAGAAGTTGATAATAGAGTTCGACAATCTCCCCTACGTCTCTAGGCCTTTATCTTCAGTGAGGGAGGCTTTCTCTATTCAAAATTTCAATTCTTACAATCTATATTATAATCACATCACATAGGGATCTGACTGAATCAGTTGTATTCTTCTCTTTCTCAGAATCCTGATGCAATAGATGACACTGAAAAAGGAGTAGTATAACTCTCGAAAACTGCCTCCAAAGCTCAGCTGCTCTGCACTGCTCAAGACTACTTGACCTTGGCAAGTTCTTCCTCAACTTGATTCAAGATTCTTTGTTGCTTATTTCTTGTTTCAAACCTCACAATGTCTTGGTTTATATATCCATGAGGTAGAGGGATCAAATCCCAACATCCAACTTCTTGTGGCACTCAATTTGGCTCAATATCCATTAAGATATGGAAAAATAACCAAAACTACCCAAAAATTAGTGAGAAAATCACTAAAATATAGGTTTAAAACCCAAAGGGTTATGCATTGGCCCATTTCTCCCAAATATCTAGTCATATGGTTGAGCTCTCAAATCCAAAGGCTAAGTCATAGCCATAAATCCCGTTTCCACATAACAAAAATCTCGTGCATATGGTAAGGGATCCGAACTATAACCTATGGCCCCTACACCCATGGCTTATCCCTTGGGTGGAAGATTCCCATGCTTGTGGTCGTATGTGGGTTATACAATTCGTTGGTTGTGTGTTATCCCCAGCCGTTTCCGCCCTCATTCAATACTTAACAACACTTTATATATACCTTTGCGGACTTGTAATAAAAAGTCACATAGTAGTGCAATGGCATACCACCTATACCCAAGTCGTAGCCTACATTTGGAGGTCATGAGTTCAAAACTCGGAAGGACCATAATTGTTTCATACAACCAAATGAGCCAACCATGGGGTGCCACATGGAAACCCACATCTGGGCCACGTGGCACCACCGTATTCGTCATTTCAGATTCCACTTGTCAACCATTCATTCACCCATCTGTCAGTTCCATACTCTTCCCTATCAGAAATTGGCCACGTAAGCACATCTGTCACGTTTCATTCAACGATTAGACCACCTGTTCGCCATCCGTACTTGTCTCTGTCTACCACGTGCCACCATTAGGAAATGACACATCAACTATACAAGTGCCACGTGTCATCCTTTCAGTGGTGACACATGTCACCTCCTAGTTCATCCATGTCATCTGTATAACCTACCATTTATTCCTCTTCCACATCACCATGATGACGTTAACATTGAATTTTTTACTATTGACCTATTGACTTTTTGTCAGTTTGAATTTTTGAACAGAATGTGATATCAGGAGAATACAACGTTCGTTTGATCCCGTTCAAGTTGCGTTGGGTTCATATCGACAAGGCCAACTCACACATTTGTTTTAACACCATTATGAGAACATTTATTTTTAGGCCTTTCTGAGCCCCATCAAGCTCCTGGATTCAAATTTGGATCGCATGCCCAAATTTAAGTCTTCCTATTTTTTTTTTCTCCCTGTAATAAACCACCTCAATCTCAACCATTTTGTTTCTTCTTTCTTCCTATCAGCATTGCTCAAATAAAAATTCTAGTAAGCAGTGCCTAATTTATTTGCACAACCATTTATGTCCATCATACACCTACCAGCATGACATTTTTAAATTTTCCATCAAGAAGTAGCAAAAGTATGTTTGTTTCATACCATCTACAAGTTCAAATATCCTTTGCAACAATAATATGGCCACAATCATTGGTTCAATGTTATACTTAAGTCAAGAATCCAAAAGACCTGTTGTTTCCTCTACAATGATTCCTTCGCACACCCAGAGAAAATATAGAAAATATATTTACATCACTCAAATAAATATATAAAATGTTAGGATGTATAAGGAATCTAACTTTGAATGCTTCATATCTTAGCAATATCACCTTCACTCTATAGAAGCACCATTAAATCCGATCAATCTCCTTTGCTTCATCACTTGTATCATCTTGTCATCATTCATCAATTATTTTAAATATATTCATTGTCTGCTCTCAAGGTTCATCCTACAAACCTAAGTTGTTGAAACCTTACCATGAATCTGAGCATGTGCTATGCAGTTTCAAAAACCTGGTCCCCAATTCCAAACCCTCGATATAGCTAGACTGTTACCTGTGTCAATATATGCAATCACTTACATACACTACAAAACAAAACAAAACAAAAAACATTTGGCCGCATGAAACTTACCTTATCCAGTGAGTGTGGGATAAACCTCGTTATAAAACTCACAAAACTCCAGATCCTATTTAAAAAAAAAAGGTAAATCAAAGGCCTTTGGTTGGGCCATGTTAATCACTAGAATAGGCACAGGTCATGGAAAATTAAAAATTGTAGAAAAGGTCAGTGTAGCAGAGTTCATGATACATACAATTACTTCAATGGATTTAATATTCTAAAAGCTCAAAGGTTTGGTTTAAAGGAAACTTTCACTTATTATGTATCTTTTTGAATGCTTTATCTCAAAAGGAAATCACTTACAGAACTTAGAAATTCAATGGATTTAGTCAAACAATTATACACTTGAATGAAATTTATGCAATTGATTTGGAGCGCTGTACTGTTTCAATTACTATACTGTATGCTCAAGGAAATACAAAGGCTCCATGTTAATTAATGTTAGTCTCCATAGTCTACATATTTCCATGCATTAAAAAAATATAGAGACATCAAAAGAGAGTCAAAATTCATTAAAATCTCATAATTCTCTCTACTTATTGACATAACAACTCAATTATGTACTTGAATTCAAAGAATGAAAGGCTCTTTACAACCATGTTTGGGGAACATTCCCATTACCTCATGTTTCATGTTACATTCCATCCAAACAAGGAATTTAACATTAAAACACACCAGCCTCCAATCTCCAATACCTTTGCTAATTATGTACTTACAGAGGCAGTTAGGGAAACAACTAAAGAAGTTGTTGTGTTTTTGTACTCACTGCAAATAGATCCTAAAATTCTATAGCAATGCCTACATTTTCTAGTCCAATCTTCACTACTCCTTTAGGGTTCCTTTTTTCTCAATCATGCTCCACATTTATATCATGTATTACATCATTTAGACATGAACAAGAACCAAATGATTGGCTAGTTTTCCCATGAATTCAGCTCCAAGACTCCATGTGATGACACAAATCCTTACCCCAACTTCAGTAAAGAGGAATCATAATCTTGTTGGTGATTTAATGGTGGGAAAAGGAATCCTAATATTTCTACACTTTATTTGGGAGTAGTTCATCTAATTTGGTTTAGGAGACATCATGCTTTCTGCTTCTAGTGAATCTGAGATAATGTTTTTAATATCCTTTTAACAAATTTGTTCAACTGGTTAAAATGGTCATTTCTTTGTCTTAATCTATCAACAACATACAATCTCAAGTTCAACATCTGAATGATGTAATACAAGATATAAACATAAAGAAAAAACAAATATGGCCAACTTACACAAGTTGACTGAGACAACTCACTTTTCTTCTTCCATTGCCAACCATGTATTTCTCATCAAGTTGCAAAATGGACATGACTCTTCCCAAACCTTGGGCAATAGTCAACATGAAACAAGAAAAGTGTTAGTACTGGAACTGCTCCAAGACTCCATGGTGCTTCTTAAACTTGTAATATCATTAAGAAAAGGCCTTTATCATGAAATTAATATGATTCCTTATCTTGATGTGACCCCATGTTCTTGTTTTGATTGTGGATTTTAATTGAAGTTCATTGGCATGTTTCATGTCACATGCTTTGTGTCACCATTTAAAGTTCTCTCCCCTCCAACTTTAGTTTTCAACAACTATGTTGAGCAGGAATAATGGAACTAAGGGTGATAGGTTAGATAAAACTTAGGGTGATATTTTGAATGACCATATGATATGATATGCAAATCTAAAAAATATAACCACTTAAAAAAAGTAGATGCGACATAACTTTACTCTTCGTGATTTTTTTACAGTAAGTATTTGATTTGAATTTTGATGGTGGAGTGATTTGCATGTAGTATGCAAACAATTGGAGTTTGGAAACCTTCTTGTAGGTTGAAATAATGATTTGGAGATGGATTATTCGTCTGTATGACTTCATGTAGTAAACCCTTTTCTTGATTTGTTTGATTCTACAGGCTGGTGTCATATGTAAATTCATGTAGAAGGTGGTGACATTGTAACATCTATAGGTGTACTTTATTGTTGGGATTTGTTGGCAGAAGGACGAAGTGGAAAGAAGGATGATCGTGGGGAAAGAAAGTGCACAGAAATGGATGTCACAATTGGAAGGAAACACAACATGTGCGCATGCAAAAAAGCGTGCACAAGGAGAGTGACAACTAGAAGTAGGAGCAACACACACACATCAGAGGAATACCTAACATCGGTAGGGTTAGGGTTTTGGTAATGTATTTTAATGGCTAAAGAGTCAAAGATGTATAAATATCAATACTGAGGTATTATAGAGGGTTATGATACATAGGTATCATAGGTTGGGTTTTTGCATTGCTCAGATTGTTGTTACATCATAGATATGTATGATTTGATTCGAATTGTAATGTTGTTATGTACTATTTTGTGAGTTGTTGATATATAGGAGAAAAGAGAAGAAAGATCTGATGATTATATCATAGGCTGAGGAGCCTAGTGCGATCTAGCTTACCTCATATAGATTTTACTCATCTAAGGAGAATTGTAAGTGTGCGACGCTGGATACGTAGAACTGCCATAATAAAAGAGCCAAGAGACAAATCTTTGTGGAAGTAGCTTAGGAGGGGGTGAACCATGTTAATGTCTGTGTAATGTGATGAATGCATGCATATATTTATCATATTTTCCGTAGTTATTTTTTAGGCTTAATGAATGAATGAGTTATTTCATTGCTTGTTTAAATGTTGTTGCGATATTGAGGGAATAAGCTATGAAGGATACTGCATAGTTGTGAATAACACTAGGTTGCAATAACAAGTTATGATAAATGGTTCAGAATATATATCCCATATCTCGTGCTCCATCCTAGGTTGTAAACGCATGATTCTTACAACCACCCATTAAATCTATCTCGGGTGAGACGGTGCGGCCCATTCTGTGTGTTGCGTTGCCTTTTGGTTTACTAGGAGGGATGATAGTTTTAGAGGATTTGTTGGAAACCCAAAATACATGAACCCTGGGTTAATAACTCGTACAATAGAGAAGAAATACTAGAAAACCCAACAAATGGTTATGTTGTCGTTGGAAGGAACAGAGGAGGATTGAGTAGATGAGATAGGTGGAGCGGGAAACGAGCAAAGAAAAGAAGAGAGAAATGAGCCACTAAAAGGGGATGTTGAGACTATGGAAACCCACAAAAGTAGAAATTGAAACTTGGTTGAGAACCAAAGAATTAGAGTTTGCACAAAAAGACAATAGAAACCCTAGAATAACACCCCAAAAATATATGGACAAATATGTGTTTACTGATTTGCATGAAGTCTTTTTCTGTGATTTTCCGCATCTATTACAAGAGTGGATACTAAGGTTGAAGGATAACCATGTGAAGAACCATATTTGACAGTTAGATTGGACCCCGGTATAGATTGAGCAGTTAAAGAAGGTGAACAACAAATTCACCCGCGCAGTAGACTTTTGTCTTGACAATATTGTGGTAGGGTTTATAATAGAGTTTGTAGTTGACACAACGAAGTCATAGAATGCAATAGAAAAATAATTTCTATGGGGACCTCGAGGAATGGTAGGACATGATCCCACCATCAGATTACCATAATTTCGAGGAGAAGAAACATAAGACTCTGAGAAGCATTTTTTCATTTGTGAAAAGATCTGGGAAGAAAAATAGATTATTGATGAAGATACCAAACTTGCGAAACTAGCTATTATGCTAAGAGACCGCGCAATAGACTGGTACATGAGTCTAAACACAAACAATTCCCCTGGGAAGACAAGGACACTGGAAGACATTAAGAAGTTACCGATTAATGAGTTCCAGAAGATGATTTCAGAGGATCAGTACATGAACGAGATGATCGAAATAAGATAGAAACCAGGAGAGTCTGTATGGGAGATTGACCAGAGGTTTAAGTGACTAAAGGGAAAGTTAAAATATCTCATGACTGATATGCAACATGAACACCTGTTTGTCAATTCACTAATCCCAAAATTAAAATACCCTTTACGACAACAAAAATTTTGAACGCAGGAAGAGACTCTGCAGGCATCCTTGCAACTGGAATAAAACCAGTACCAACAGACAGACCCAACTATCGAAGAACTAAAGGAGGATTCAAAGAATCTCACATTTCATC
Organism: Picea sitchensis; assembly: GCA_010110895.2. Classification (NCBI taxonomy): domain Eukaryota; kingdom Viridiplantae; phylum Streptophyta; class Pinopsida; order Pinales; family Pinaceae; genus Picea; species Picea sitchensis. The sequence goes on from SNQJ01S0003624.1 coordinate 203,293, forward strand.
TGAACTAGAATAAGAACAAGGACAAACAAGAAGTTGTTTGGTGTACCACATGCAGGATGGAAGGACACCACAAGAATGAATGTCTAACATTCGTGTAGTATATGGAAGAAGAAATATTGAATCCATTACCAATGGGAGGATTATGGTGTGAAATCTATAAGAAACTGGGTCATGACCCTTATCACTTCACGATGATGCAAAAATAATAGAAAGTCCCAAAGAGTTCATATTGCACATTTTGAAAGTCAGTGGGCCACAACGATAAATATTGTATAACTATGGAGCTAATGCGAGAAAGGACATCAGATGCATATAGGGTACATGCCAAAATGATGTCTTTTCATTCAACACCACAGTTCAATCAAGTCCCAACTCCTTACAAAATTGTGCAACAAAAGTATAATATTGCATAACAACCATACAATAACGCATAGCCGTAGTACAACACGACACAACCTCAGTACAATACTGCGCAGTATAATCAAGCGCCTCAGTATAACACATCGAGAGGTGATTAAGAAGGATATAGAGGAGGAGGACGATCGAAAGGAAGTTTTAGACGAGGTAGAGGACCAGTCACATGTCACAATTATCAAAAACTGGGATATTATGAAAGGGAATGTCCACTTCAACCAACAAATTGTATGAATTGTTGCGCATCAGACCACGATACAGAGGAATGTCTGAAACTACTAATGAAGATTCAGGAAAAGAGGAACCAGAACAACCAGAATGTTCAATGGATTTCATCCGAAGTAAGGGATGAAGGAAGGAATATCAACATAGTTACTTGTGAAGGAGCTAAAATAGGCATTGATGTAGTTCGACAAGAACCAACACAGAACCAATGGGTAAATAAGAACACTGAACCCAAGAAGAAATTCAATGCGCAGAAAGAAAAGGATATCTTTAAAGAGGCTAGACAAGAATTTCAGAAGGAGGGAACAACGTCGACTTGAATTGCACAGCATAACATGGAAGAACTAGAATATGAGATGCCTCCATCATTGGATCATACCAACGAAATGAAACCCATGGGAAAAGTAAGTACGATCAAAGGATTTTTGCAATCATGTGTAAAAGTATTAAGTGATCCATCATCTGTGAAAATATTGCAAAACATCCTAGAAAAGTGTAGCAGTGATATGAAAGAAAAGATAGAACCTAAAATAGTTAATCACCTACACACAAAAAGAAGAACAAGCAGGGAATTTAGACTGAATTCTAACATTGGGGATTTCAATATGGGAGGCATTATACTGGATCTAGGATCTGAAGTGTATGTATTACCAAAGAAGACATGGAAATGCATGGGAGAGCCAACATTAGGATACTCACCTGTTCAATTGAAATTAGCAAACCATCATAGAGTCCTACCAATAGGTAGACTGAAAGGAGTGATAGTAGATCTTTATGGAGTGCACACTAAATAATATTTTGAATTCATTGAAATAGTAGACAGTACAACACCTTACCCAACATTACATGGTATGGATTGGGTGTTTGAAAACCAGGCCATAATCAATTTGAAGACTAGGAAAATGACATTTGATTCCAGAGAATACAGGGTCATCACACCATTAGACCCATCAGAAGGGGAGAGGTTTGTAGAACCTACTTGCCTAGACTTAGAGGAAATTGGCCAATTGTATAGAACAACTACGCACGATGAGGATTTTGTAAAACCAATTGTAGATGGGGTACTCCATTGGTGGAGAAATACTTCATGYGCAACAGACTCAGACATCAGTTTAGAGAAATGGTAGCAGAGGCTACACGAAGTATCCACGTGAAGATGTTCAAGAATAGATCGTGCAGTAAGATGGATAGGCACATAAATCAGGGAACCACCTAGTTTCCACGAAATAAATGATTTGGAAACATTCTTGACATAGTACAAATATATAGTGTTAGAGAACCAGATAGTGTTAGCACTTGACTTAGCACTAAAGTCCACACCGAAAATATGGTGGGGTGCACCCAAAGAGACAATCACAGACTGGTACCAATGTAAGCATTTATTGCACATAAAGTTCAGTGCATAACATAAAAACAACAAACAACAAAAATATAAAGGACATGGAGAACCAACAGAACACTTGGAGGCATGTAGAATGTTGTGGAAAATGACACCACCAGAGGAATGGCCTCATCACTTCATACATACTCTAGAGGGCATACTAGAGAATTGGTATACAAACCAGGAATTTCTCAAAGGAACTATGACATGGACGACATTGCAACAGAATTTTGCAGTCACTTTCTCATTCAAGCATGAGAAATCCAACATATATGCAACCCTTAAATGGATCGGAGGAGTAATATTCATCAAAGAAACATAAATAGAATTGATCAAAGAATAAAAACAATGGAACAAACAGATAGTTAAGGAACTGTTGGCTTGTTACCATGTACAAGAAGAAGCACCAGATGAACATGATCCACATGATATTCAGATCGAAGAAGTAGAAGGTGAAAGAGATGTGGAAGGACCACCCATAGAATCAAAAGTCATTTATGTGCCAATCAAGGTAAATAAATTTAACATCGCGACAATTGAGCAGCCCAAAATGGCCAGCATTGGAGATTACTGGGATGAGCAAACAGTAGAAAGTATCACATGGTTGTTACGCGAATATAGTGGCCTCTTTCCCACAACATTCATAGAGATGAAGGGTATAGCCGGAGAATTGGGAGAAATGAATATACCACTTAGACCTAACACAAGACCTATTAGACAATGACCCTATAGATTGAACCCAATATACAAACATAAAGTCAAATCTGAGATTGACAGGATGCTTGAAGTCGACATCATAGAACTAGTTGAGGAATCAACATGGATAAGTCCAATGGTAGTATAGGACAAGAAACAAGGAGGGATCAGGATATGCGTCGACTTAAGGAAGTTGAACGATGCATGCCTACATGACCCATTCCCCACACCGTTCATGGATGAAGTGTTAGACAACGTAGGAGGACATGAAGCTTACTCATTCACGAATGGATTCTTGGGATAACATTAGATTAAGATAACACAGGAGGATAGATACAAGACCATGTTTGTGAAAGAGTGGGGATTTTATCAGTACACAGTTATGTCATTTGGACTGAAGAATGCACCAACAATATTCTCCAGAGTTTTCATCGCGGTATTTAAGGAATTCATCCATCAGTTTCTTGAAGTATACCTGGATGATTGGACAATCTATAGCCAGTTGAAAAACCATGTGAAATTTTTACAGCTGATGTTAGAAAGATGAATACAGTTCCATATATCATTGAACATCAAGAAATGAATATTTGGAACACCATTTGGGATACTCTTGGGCCACATAGTATGCAAACAAGGTTTATTAGTATATCTGACAAAGATCATAGTCATTATTAATTTACCAGCACTGAAAATAGTCCATCAGCTAAGAGCGACGTTAGGACACAAAGGATACTACAGGAAATTCATCAAAGGATATGTGAAGATCATAGAACCAATGGAAAATATGCTAAGGAAGGACACAAATTTTCATTGGAACGATTAGTGTCAACACGGTCTGGATACCTTGAAGGAAAAGATGGTTACCGCAACAATATTGGTATTTCCAGACTCAGAAAAGACATTCCACGTGGATGCAGATGCATCATCCATAGCACTTGGATCTATATTAGTGCAGCCAGGAGAGGGAGACTTGGATCACCCGATAGTATTTGCAAGAATAAAGTTATCAGACTCAGAACAAAACTATAACATGACAGAAAGAGAAGCCATGGTCTATGCACTGTAGAAATTTAGACATTACTTATTGGGGAAGCACTTTAAAATGTTCACATATCACTCAACCCTGAAATACCTAGTCAACAAGCCAGTGTTGGGGAAGAGAACATGTCGATGGTTACTACTATTCCAAGAATTCGACTTTGAAGTTATAGTTAAACCATGGAAATTGAATGCATGACTTGACCACCTATCGTGGGTCACAAATGGAGAAGAACCTTTGAATTTAGAAGAAAACTTTATAGACGCATAGTTATTCTCAGTATAGATTGTTGATGAATACCTAAAATATATCATTCAGTACTTGAGTACACGTACTGCACCACAAGACTATAACACCACGCAGAATAAAAACTTGGTAGTGTGCGCTACTGAATATCGACTGATTGCAGGACATTTATATAAATATTTAAAAATAATACGCAATGTTCTTTGGTGACGTTTATGAAATTCCTCTAGGTTTCACTTCTTGAAACCTATATGAAAAGGAGTTATAGAAAAAATGACATATCCTATTGAATTTTGTCTTATTTTAGAGAGAGAAATTGTAGAGCATGCCCTGCATGAAATATTTGTTGTATGGATCTGAAAATTGTACATAGAATACTATAAAGTGTACTCTAATCAATACATTTTGTCTTACTAAATTTGGATCTCTTATGAAGAATTTATGAATTTTTTAGCCGAAACACATGTTTTAGATTAGTTTCAGGACTAGCCACAAACTTTATTTTCCATGGAGTGTAACTACAAAAATACAACGACCCATAAGATTAAATTTTAATCACATCTACTTGGATATTTTTCCTCAACGACCTCCCAAATTCATGGTATGAATCGGTCCAGAAAACAAGTTATTTCAAAAATGGTGATATGACCTTTCAATAACATACCTTAGAAAGCATCATCAAAAAACTTTATCCTCCCTTGAATTTCGGGCTTCTCTATTTCACCTTCCCTCTGCAATTTGGCTTATATATCCTTTGTTTACTTCAGTCACTTGTATATATTCAATATGCTCGAGTGTGATTGAAATGAGAGAGTCTTTCCTCTTATTTATGCTTTCATGTAGCTTCATTAAAGGGTTACTTTTAACCATATTAATCCACTTTCCTTATTTTAGGGTTAACCAACTTCTAACCACTTGTCCACTTAGTAATTTCTCCATTAAATTTATTATTTAAATCATTTATTTTGTATCTAATTTGAATTATAGTACACACATCACTTCACCTTATTATTTACCTTCTAACATCTCTTAAACCACTTTCCTTATTTTAGGGCTAACCCACTTCTAACCACTTGTCCACTTAGTAATTTCTCCATTAGCTTTATTATTTAAATAATTTATTTTGTATCCACTTTGAATTGTAGTACACTCTTCACTTCACTTTATTATTTAAATAATTTCTTCTTTTCAACCACTTTGACTACTTTGACCTTTTGGGGCTTCTAGATGACTCATGAAGGTTCTTCCACTTCACATGGCCATAACTCTCTAACCGTGATGAGTTATGTGACGTTCCACATACTACCGGAAATGGAATGACATGTACTATCTATCTAGTATAGTCTTACCTTCAAATATATTAAAACTCATACCACTATACATAACAAAAAATTGGGTCCACTACCCAAACCTTTGTGCTACTAGAATTCGCTACCGAACTTTCTTCAAGAGTTGATGTCAATGAAAAATAACCCAAATAATCAACAATCTCCCCCTTTGGCATTGATGGAAACACTCTGATGCAATATTGAATTCATATCACTCATGCTACCCTTGTGATGATCGCTCCCCCTAGAACCATGCCTCTGTGATCTTTTTCCAAGCATTTAACTTTGCATCTGATAAATCTCTATGCCTTTGTTATCAATGGAAAAGTTATATTTCCATCTAGGGTTTCTCCCCCTAAATGAACTTTCCTTGCAGATACTCCCCTTGACTGAAATTTTCTTGAAACTGATCCCTTTTATGGTGCTTCCTCGTGTAAATATAATACATATAAGATAAACATTAAATAACATTCATTTTGGAGTAGAAATTACTCTGAGTCTCTAGCAAAGATACTCAAAGGATTCCCTTGGAAGAAGTTTTGTAAATATGTCTTCCACTTGTTCTTTTGTGCCCACATATTCAAATATGATGTTCTTCTCTGCAATATGTTCCCATAGAAGGTGATACTTTATTGGAATGTTCTTCTTCTTGGAGTGCATCACCGGGTCCTTTGAGATAATGATGGTTCTTATATTGTCACAATAGATTGGAATGGGATCATCATACTCAACTTGTATAGCTGGCAGAGTTTGTTTCATCCATAGAACCTGTGTACAACATCCTCCTGCTGCAATATACTCTGCTTCGACTGTAGATAAATATACTGATGATTGTTTCTTTCTTAGTTAAGATAATAAACACTCACCCAAGTAGAACGTTGCTCCACAGGTGCTTTGTTGGTCATCAATGCAACCTACCCAATCTGCATTTGTGTAGGAAATACGTGATAGATCCTTTCCTTATGGATACCATAATCCAAACTCTTTTGTTCCTTTGAGATATCTGGAAATCATCGTCACTACTAAGACATGTGATTCCTTTGGTGCTTCTTGAAATCATGCCACCTATCCAAATGATTTCATTACATCTGGTATGGATTCTATCACATAGAGTAATCTACCAATCATTGACATGTATTTCCTCTGGTCTGTAGACTTTGAATCATCATATTTTCTCAACTTGCAACTAGTTTGCATAGGAGTGGTAACTGGTTTGAAATATTCCATTATAAACTTCTTTAGCATTTCTTTGATATATTTAGTTTGAGAAATAAAAAATCCTTGGTTGTTTTGACGTATCTGAAGACCCAGAAAAAAGGATAATTCTCCGAGTAATGACATTTCAAATTCATTCTACATATCCTTTGCAAATTTCTGTCTTGATGTAGAAGTTGTCATCTGCACTTCCTTTTCTAAACCCTACCTACTATAGATATTTATCCGGTCTAGAGTACCATGCTCTAGTAGCCGATTGTTTAATGTATAATTTTTCTTCAAGTTCCTCATTCAGAAAAGATGATTTCACATCCATATCATTCCATACTGTTCAAGACACTACTACACAATTGTCCATAATTTTGACTCATGTGTCACTATACTATCTTGAAGTGCTACTACAACTTGTTAAGCTGTCATGTTGTACTTATGCTAACTAAATGCACATATATGTCTACTCAAATTATGCAAGGTGCTCGAAGGATGGTTCTTTGGTCTGTCTCAGTTACCACATAGACTCACCCTATCTATTATTCATATTATTTGGCATTCTCTACGACAGATGGCTCAAAACAATTATTTCTCTGAAGTGTATTCATCATCATCTTAATTAGTATATCCAACATCTCTTTGAGCTCTGACTTCTTTCTTTTTGTCTATGGATTCATCTTTCACTACAATGGCCGAAAGAAAAATCTCTTGAACCTGTTATGTATTTACCTGTCCTTCTTTTCTTTTAGTTATTTTCCAAACCTTTTTGTAGCTGACATCTTTCTTTGTATAATTTTCTTCATCTCATTTTATTTCCAATCTTTCGATCTCCGAGAGATGGTCCTTGTTCACCTGTTTTTTGTGTTTTCTTATTCATAATTTCTTATATCTAATATCAGTGTTCTCTTTCATGGAACTATCTATCATACTTCTACAGTAACTATCTATGTGTTAATAGTTATGACATTTGTAACATTCATTGTTACATGGGGCCACATATTCACTTCTTTCTTGAAAATTTCTTTTATAATCCCTGCAATCTGCAACCATATGTCCAAAATTAGTACAATAAAAACAATTACCATAAAAGAAATTTGCATACCTGGGAGTGAATGATCTTTTTTGTGGTGTAGTCCTTCTGAATTTATGCCTTGACTGATCATGATCATGATTGAAGCTTCTTTGTGGATTGAACATGGATAGTCTTCTTGAATATGTATCTTCAATAGTTTTCTTAGATTATAGTTGACCATGATTCCTTCCTTTGAGTACTTCTGCATAATTCTTTAAATTTTCTTCATTCTTTTTTTCTATCAACCTAGAGTGCTTCTCTTCATTCTCTATACCTGATGTGGATGTTTCTATCTCTTCAATGTTCTTGTTGAGCTTGACAATTTTACTTCTCAATGTGAAAAATTCTTGTTTAATATTCTCAACCTCTTCATCTTTCTTCATTATATGAGACTTCATGTCTTCTTTTTTTCTTTTCACTTCTTCAAGATGAATTTTTAATGTGATTATTTATTCTTGAATTCCTTTCTCTTCTTGACCAAAATTTGCTTCAAGTTGGTTTAGATCGTTAGTTATTTCTTTAAGATGATCTATCAATATCTTCTCTCTCATTTCTTTTACATAGTTGTATTCATTTTCAATTAGTTTTTTCATCTCATTTTCTTCATGGCATTCTATTTCAATATGTCTGTGTTTTTCACAATTAAATAAAACCGACATACCTCTGATGATTATATACTCTTCATCTTCTGAATTTGTTTGACATGGTTAACATGATTCTTCTTGATCTGTATCTACATCTTCTTTGGCATTTTTTGAATCTACGATGGGTGAAGAATATATTTCATGTAACTTATCCCAAAGTTCTTTGGCTGATGAACATTTACCAAACTTTTCTCTTACCAGATTAGGTAATCCTTCCCAGCTGAAATTCATTGTTATTTTGTTATTCTTCTTCAATTCCTTCTTGGCTGCAGTCTTTTCCCTTTTTGAACTATCATATCCCGTAACAACTGATAGCGATATATAATACCTCTATTCCTGTAAAAATAATTTTGTCCTTCCACTCCATAACTCATACTTTAAACCATTCTGACCTTTAAACAATGGTACTCCATTCTCATAATAATCCATAATCTCCTTCCAGTGGTTAAACTGTTTCCTAAAGGAACATGTTATGATACCAATTGTTGAATTACTAAGAGGGGGGGGGTCATTAATAGAGAAATTGAATCCTTTTTAACCATAAAATGAAAGTGTTAAATCAATGTAGCATTATTATCCTAGAGTTGTTAAGTAAATAAAAAATGAACATATGAGTAATCATACACATACACTATACACGAGTGTTTTTATGTGGAAACCCAATATGGGAGAAAACCACATAATGATTTTTCTTATATGTGTTTAAGAATTACATTCATTGGAAGCACATACTTCCTTTATTTTCCAACTGCAACTCGAAGGAGGCTTCAACCCCCTAGCTTCTTAGGATACAACCTGAGGGAAGCTCCAACTCCCCAATTCTTTGGCTACAACCAGAAGGAGGCTAAAACTCCCTATGTTCTCCGGTTACAACCACTTATCCTTTCCCCACCAACTACCCTAAATTATAAGTAGAATTATGGAACCACTGTCACACTATCACTATGAGATATACTGGTGTAAACCTGTACCAATCAACCTGCACCAAAAAACATGTACCAATAACCTAGATCATGCATTAACCATGCATCAACGTGTACCTCAATATGTAATCGATTTGTACCATAAACAAGTGCTTCAACCATGCACCAAATTGTACCAAACAACTTGTAATGAAACTATACCATAAACAAGTGTATCAACCATGCACCAACCTATACCTCAAATTGTACCATGAACAAGTGCATCAACCATAAACCAAACCTATACAAATAACCTATCACAACAACATGTCCAAATCATACAAATAACTCATCACAACAACATGTCCAAATAGCCTATCACACAACCTGTCTCATAGATCTTATCAACTGAATCCGGTCTACTCATGAAGATCCATCACCAAGAAAACTCTCAAAAGATGTGCACCAACCAAGAATAAAACAACAACACATAATCATCACCAAGATCAATATGTGCTTCTAATAATATACCAATACAAGTATGTTACATCATCCATAAACCATGTGTCAACAATAATACTAACACATCCATCCAACCATGTACAAAGTATGTACCAATCATGTATCAACTACTCATAAACTACGACTCATCAAGATGTACCAACATAATCAACTATGCACCTCATGTATGTGCCAACTCATCAACTACTTGTCTCAATCGTGTACCCAACATGTACCTCAACCAAAAGTCTTCATTAATTTCACCATCCAAATCTGATTTGTAACTCTGTAATATACCTGTAATGAAAAAACATATGAAAATAGTACACAATGTTCTTCAATGTATTTTATGTGATTTCTCTAGGTTTCACTACTTGGAACCTATCTGAAAATGAGTTATAACAAAAATGGCATACCTTATTAAATTTTGTCTTATTCTAGAGAGCGAACTTGTAGAGCATGCCCCACATGTAATATTTTTTGTATGGATTTGAAAATGGTACAAAAAATACTACAGACTGTACTCTAACCAATACATTTTGTCTTACTGAATTTGGATCTTTTATGAAGAAGTTATGACATTTTTACCTGAAACAAATGTTTTAGACTAGTTTTAGGACTAGCCACAAACCCTATTTTCCACGAAGTGTAACTACAAAAATACAACGACCCACAAGATGAAATTTTTATCATGGCTATGGGGATATGTTTTCTCAATGACCTCCCAATTTCATGGTCTGAATCATTCTAGAAAAAAAGTTATTGCAAAAATGGTGAGATGACTTGTAAATAACATACCTTAGAAAGCATCATTAAAAGCCTTTATCCTCCCTTGAATTTTGGCCTTCTTTACTTCACCTTCCCTCTGAAATTCGACTTAGATATCCTTTGGTTACGTCAGCCACTTGTATATATTCAATATTCTCACGTGTGATTAAAATGAGAGACCCTTGCCTCTTATTTAAACTTTCATGTATCTTAATCAAGGGGTTACCTTTTAACTATCTTAACCCACTTTCCTTATTTTAGGGTTAACCCACTTCTAACCACTTTTCCAGTTAGTAATTTCTCCATTAAATTTATTATTTAAATCATTTATTTTGTATCCAATTTGAATTATAGTACACTCGTCAGTTCACTTTATTATTTACCTTCTAACATCTCTTAAACCACTTTCCTTATTTTAGGGCTGACCCACTTCTAACCACTTTTCCACTTAGTAATTTCTCCGTTAACTTTATTATTTAAATAATTTGTTTTGTATCTAGTTTGACTTATAGCACACCCATCACTTGATTTTGTAATTTAAATAATTTCTTCTTTGCAACCACTTTGACTACTTTGACCTTTTGGGGCTTCTAGATGACTCACGAGGGTTCTCCAACTTCACATCGACATAACTCTTTAACCATGAGGAGTTATGTGGCGTTCCACATACCACCGAAAATGGAATTACATGTGCTATCCATCCATAAGATTCTTACCTTCAAATATATTAAAATGCATACTAGTATACAAAAAACAAACTTGGGTCCATTACCCAAACCTTTGTGCTACCAGAATTCACTACCAGACTTTCTTCAAGGTTTGACATCAATGAAAACCAACCCAAACAATAAAAAATATCCCCCTTTAGCCTTGATGGAAACACTGTGATTCAATACTGAAGTCATATCACTCATTCTCCCCCTATGACCATCGATCCCCTTGGAATGATGCCTATGTGCTCTTTCTCCAAGAATTTACCTTTGCATATGAATAAATATCTCCTCCTTTGTCATTAATGGAAAAGTTATCTTTCCATATAGGGCTTCTCCCCCTAACTAAATTGTCCTTGGGGATACTCCCCCTAATTGAACTCTTCCTGAAATTGATCCCTTTTATGTTTCTTCCTCGTGTAAATCTAACACATATAAGATAAACATTAAATAACATTCATTTTGGAGTAGAAATTACTCCGAGTCTCTGACAAAGATACTTAAAGGCTTCCCTTGGAACTAGTTTTGTAAATATGTTTGTCACTTGTTATTTTGTGCCCACATATTCAACTTTGATGTTCTTCTCTGCAACCTATTCTGGTAGAAAGTAATACTTTATTGGAATGTGCTTTGTCTTGGAGTGCATCACCGGGTTCTTTGAGATACTGATGGCACTTGTATTATCATAATAGATTGGAATGGACTCATCATATGAAACTTATATATCTGTCATAGTTTGTTTCATCCATAGAAGTTGTGTACAATATCCTCCTGCTGCAATATACTCTTCTTCGACTATAGATAAATATAGTGATAATTGTTTCTTTCTTAGCCAAAATACTAAACATTCACCCAAGCAAAACACTACTCCACTGGTGCTTCATTGGTCATCAATGCAACCTGCCCAATCTACATCTATGTAGGAAATAGTCGTTAGATCCTTTCCTTTTGGATACGATAACACAAAATCTTATGTTCCTTTGAGATATATGAAAATCCTCTTCACTACTAAGACGTGTGATTCCTTTGGTGCTGCTTGAAATTGTGCCACATGTCCAATTGTTTGCATTACATCTGGTCGGGATGCTATCACATATAGTAAGCTACCAGTAATTTACTTATTTCCTCTGGTTTGCAGACTTTGAATCATCATCTTTGTTCAACTTGAAACTAGTTTGCATAATAGTGGCATGTGACATCACCCAAAAAATAAACTATTTTGAAATTTAAAAATTGTTAGAGAATTATTTCCGTTTTGGTAAATTTGAATTTGGAATTTTTTTGCCATTTATGGCAATTCTGAATTTAATAAATTGTAATTAATTATTATGACTGTTGGGCAGAGTCCTGATTTGACTTAGCTAACTAGTTGACCATGACACTTGTATGTCAAAATATTGTTTTATTTATTGTAGAAGAACAAATTGAACAACCATGTTAAATTGAGTTGACCATGACTCCATGGGTGGGGAACATGTTGGAGCTACTTCGGGGTTGATTATTACAAGTGGAAAATCATGGATTTGGCCATTGGAAGCCCCTAAAAATCAGGGATTCAATATGCGAAAAGTCCCAAGGGAGGGAAAATACCTAGGTAATAATATGGTTGATAAATAACATATGTGAGGATGTAATGATCCCAAGCCATTATGCAAGGATCATCACGGTTTTGGTGTCTTTTTAAAACTTTTCTGGTTGTGGAATTTCGTCAAACACTTTGTTGTCCTACTTGTTTAGATATGTTTACTTGATGAATGGCCTCTTGATTTCAGACTTAGGGTTTACTGATGTGTTATATATATGTGTTGCATCAATAAACAAGAAGATATAACCATGGAACATACTTCAACCATATGCAATATGATAGACAAGTCAAACCATCTCAAATATGCTTTTATTCATAAGATAGAATAACCTGCTACAATGGAGAGGCTAATCTTGAATGCTCAAAAGATGGCTATGAAAATAGACAATAGATTTGCTACAAAAATCTCCTGATAATACAAAATAATCTTCCAAAGGCTGGATAAGAAATGAAGACCAATGCCACGTCCTACTGGATAGTTGCAGCTCCTCAACAATTTGGCCCTGGTGCCAAATATGTCCAATCGCCTTAAGAAAGATGAAAAACAGTAGATCAGGTGATGGAAAGAACAACCCAAGTGCCCGAATCTCCAATATCCCTCTCAAACCCTATATATATGAACTCCTCCACTGAATGGTGTGCCCCACTGGATGATTGAAACCCTAATAATTTGGCCTCTCTCCTAGATACCTCCAAGAGCTCCACCAATCCACTAGAATGATAGATCGGGGCATGAAAATGAATACCCAAGTTCTCAAATCATCCAAATACCTGCTAGATATTTAGATCTAGCTACCCTCCAAATAATGGTGCACCCTCCTCTTTGGAAATCATCCCACTATCAATACAAATAATCCTTCCACTAAACTGCCTCCGAAAACCACCAAGAATGATGTTAGGACACTTGCAAGGAAAACCCAATATTTGGAATTCCCAAAATCACTTCTCCTTAGCTAGGACGAATCCTCCCTCAATGAATGGTGCACCCCCCTTGCTGGAAACCCCCAACTGGTGTGCCCTCTCTCTATCTACACAAGTGACTGATGTGGAATCCTCCTACAATTGAGTAGATATCGAACTAGAATGGTGTGAGAGAATATTTCATCTCCGAGACCAAGCTTGGGACATGGTAGGTGTAATCTTTCACCACCGAATCATCCTCTAGGGTTTGTTAAGTCAAAACCCTCAAAACCCCCAATGTTGGGCTCACTAGCTAGAAGCCAGATATCAAAACAAGATCATACATGAATGATGAGTAGAGGACCTTACCTTCCTTTTATACTTTTTGGCTCACCTTGTCCCTCCAAAGTGACATTCATTTTATTAATATTTAATTAAATAATTAAATCACTTTAATTAATTAATTAACCTTTTTACTTCTGAAAAGCTCCTTATCTCTCCTTGTGGCTTCCCTAGCCACTGAAAGTCACTTCTAGCCATCCCATCTTGTAGTGTTGCTCCTCCAGATTCCAATGAGCTATTACACTGAGAGGTTCCTCCAAGTAATGTGCCCAACATGACCTCTTTAGTGAATTTCATTGAGTTATAGCTCAAAATAGTCAAAATCATGGAAATCGTCGGAATGCAACAGAACCAAAGACAACCTGTGCAGAATGGCTCATAATGATGGACTATGATGAGCAATGCAAGTTGGACCCCACAATGCCTCTCAATAACCCTTGTACTCGCTATAACCTCCATCTGGCTACTCTAGTCATCATAACCCTCTGCACTGTGATGATGTCCCAAAGTGAGGACATTATAGTCTTCTCGACTAGAAAATTGCTTGTCCTCAAGCAATAACCAAATCATCTCAAATAAAATGCCAGGATCCCATGTCTATCTGTGGGATACATAGTAGAACCCATCCAAATATGAACAATCACACATGCTACCCCTAGGTCCCATATCAAGTCATGAACTGCTAGCCCCTGGGATGCATAATTCTGAAATACACCAACTCTGTGAGTCTCTTGTACCTGACACATGGCCTCATCCCAGAGTGAGTCCATCCTCCTAGTCTCTACCAAGATACACATGACCTCCATCAACTACACATATTGATGCCCGAATGAGGTGATGCAAGATCTCCTTGAGGCACTCGCAAGCGATGCGCTCCTCTCAACACTGAAGCTCAATGGAAATTTAGAATAACTTTCACCATAAATGGTCCACTCTCCCCTGTCGGTCAATGAACTTCTCAATCCTGCAATCCCTAGGTCCCATGCTAACCTCTATTGAATATCCTCATGCTGACACTACACTACTCTAACTATGATTGTCTGCCCCTTGCATACATACTGGATCCTCCTCTCCTGGATCCTCAAGCTGAAATACATGTGACCACTAGACCTGCTGTCCAGAAACTGTATCTATAAAGGCATCTCTGCAGAAGAAGTACCTATCCACCCATCTCCATGTTTGATCATGATGATCAAGAGTGACAAGCTGCCTCGCTCTATCAGACGAATCCCTCCCGACCCACTCTAGACCGATCCCTGGTGGAGTGTGTGGCTCTTGGGTGCAACCTGGGTCATCATGTAGTGAAACATCTGGCTCACCCAATGAACTCTCGGATCCCATGGAAAACTTGGAAGTGTATCGCCTCCAATCTCCACTAGCTTCTCTTGTGTTGGAATAATCACTGTCGGAAGCCCTCTACGCTCATCTGTCATCACCTGGTCTATGATGCTCACCATCACGCACCAAGTCCCAACTGGTTGTCTAACATGGTCCACCTCTGACCTGTTGTATGTTGTAAAAGTACTCCTGTCATGTACACTTGGCCTACTCACCATCCATGCCCTTAGCCACGACCTATCCCTCCTCATGTTGTTGTCTGGGACAAAAGTGTCAGGACATTCTAACAGAAACATCTTCAACTGACTGTAGGGATGGGAGGTGTCACATGCTTTTGTAAATCCCGAGGATTCAACCAGAAGCTCATCCATTAGTATCCATGATAGATTCTCTCTTGTGGTCATCACTGAATCCCAACCATCCAATACAACCAGAAGTAGCCCCTTCGACTGCTGGTCAACCAACCTCCATCTCTCATCTCCAATGAAACTACTGATATGGTGAAGGTGATCCCTCATAACTTGGTGTTGCTGCAAAAGAGTGACATCTGCATGCTCCCCTAGGTGTGTCTCCTCCCTGCAAGGCACTATACCCCTCTAAATTCCACCATACATATCGGCATGGCTTTGTGAACTATACCTCATCATCGTATGCTCTGGCATACTCATGTCATCTCCCGCAGACTCATGCTGCATCATATATCTTGGGCATACTGCTGGATCAACCTCTACGTGGAGGTCAACTTCTCTCA
>SNQJ01S0003624.1:219350-232671 GCA_010110895.2 Picea sitchensis
ACCTTGTCCCTCCAAAGTGACTTTCATTTTATTAATATTTAATTAATTAATTAAATCACTTTAATTAATTAATTGACCTTTTTACCTCTGAAAATCTCCTTATCTCTCCTTGTGGCTTCCCTAGCCACTGAAAGTCACTTCTAGCCATCCCATCCTATAGTGTTGCTCCTCCTGATTCCAATGAGCTATTACACTGAGAGGTTCCTCCAAGTAATGTGCCCAACATGACCTCTTCAGTGAATTTCATTGACTTATAGCTCAAAATAGTCAAAATGATGGAAATCGTTAGAATGCAACGGAACCAAAGCCAACCTGTGTGGAATGGCTCATAATGATGTAATATGATGAGAAATGCAAGCTAGACCCCACATTGCCTCTCAATAACCCCTGTACTCTCTATAACATCCATCTGGCTACTCTGGTCATCATAACCCTCTTCACTGTGATGATGTCCCAAAGTGGGGACATTATAGAGGAGGAAGGATGTTGCCGAGTATGCTAGGAAAAGAGACTGTTGTATACTTTCTCTTATGAACACTGAATATTCAGTGTGAGGCAAGGAGAGGACTACAGATAGAGGAAAATTTGTTGAAGAGGATATTTCAAGTTCACCCTGATGGATTCATGGTCATGCTAGGGGGTGAATTGGGAAAGTAATTTGGCTATTTGGTTCTACGATTGGGAGGAATGTGGTTGTTCCCTTTGTCTTCCCGTGAGCTGCTTTAGATATGTTAAATATTCTCCTTCTTTGTTTTGAATGATTTTGTATATCCGATATGATTCCTTTGTTTGTGTTAAGTTCAAATGATTTCCATGTGTGACATATGTTCATTGTATGGAGTTTATAATCAAAGACCAAATTCCGGAATGGTGCATTATGAACTAAAATTCTAGCAAGAGTGCTCTATGTAAAATAAACTTGAAATATTAGGTGTATGTCTATTTCTGTGATTAAAATTCTAGGTAGAATCATTTATATATGAACGAACTTGAAGAGAATATATTTATCTACAGGTATATTCTGATTTTGACAATTGAGGTTCTACACAGGTATGTCCAAGAATAACTGAATTTGAACAAATCTGTACATATAATACATATATAATTATATATATAGATAGATAGATAGATAGATAGATATATAGATAGATATACAAGGTATGTAGATACAATTGCAGTTAGTACTGCATACAAACATTATTAAAGAAATTTGATGACTGAAATAGATAACCTACAAAAAGATCTGTTGTCATAATATTTGAACAAACAAGCTATGATCGCAAGCAGTCCACTACCTCTTGTTTGAAGAAATTACTAAATAGGAGAAAATGAGACTCCTCCTTAAAATTTGTTTATAATACCAAATCAGATTTCATAAGTTTCGTTGCCCTATTATAAGGTATTACAAAAGAAGAATGCTCCGTAGGCATAAGGGTTCAGAGACATTTATTCAGGTCCTTCACTGTTAGAATAACTTAGTTTTTTTTGTCGTTCGCACAAAATAAACGAACCCAACTGAAGCAATACTCACGGTATGAGGAAGTCTACAATTTAATAAATGATGAATTCATGCGAAACCGTTCACTCGGGGTTCGTGACAGGGGACGATATAGAAATAACAAATACATTTGTACAGTGTTGTATTCACAATAAACAATGGTAAAATCCTACCAGTCCTTTTGAGAACTCCCTTACACAGTATAAAGGATGGTATTTATACAAGAATGTAAATATAATTATAACACTGCAATTATGGTTAAAGCATTATGAAATTTAAACACAGAACCATAACCTTACTCTACCCTTATTTTGACAACTCAAATCATAGTAGTTACTCGTGATTGGGTTAAATCTAACATATCGGTAATAACATAAGAAATGTCGAAATTAAATAAGAATGAAATATATTTGACCCAACATTTAGAGTGTAAAACAAGGCCTTATCCAAAAACAATAACCCCGGTAATTAAATTTAGAATAGGGTAAAATCTGAATGATAAGGGGAACCGACTTAACTCCATAGTCAGTTCTATACTTTAAATGTATACAGTAATCCTGTAGGTGATTCGTTGCAAGAATCATACTTTCATAACCAAACCCAAATTTTAAAGTTACATTACAAATTTCTTTTTCCTTTCTGAACAAGTAGGAAAACTAAGGAAACTATATAGAATGACTACTTTTAAATTTGCAACCGAGACTGTTCAAACCGGAAGGGTGCAGAAGGGAAATCGAATACCTATTGAACCATGCATGCATATGAACCTTGGGGCCATGGCGTATACAACAACCTAGAGGAACCATCATACAAAGATTAGTAAATTATATACAAAATAAAAATTAAGAAATACACCAACAAAGAGCAATGGGTTATTGTTAAATCATTACTTATCTTCTGAGTTGCGATTCACATTGTCTTCCTTGTCCTTATCATTCCCCGTCTAGACAAATGTCTAGGTCCGAGGGTGAAGGGTGCAGAAACACACTGATGAGTACCCTCGCATCAAAAAGGGCCCATCGTTAGTGATACGTCTCCATTCTTGAAACGATTTAAATAACATAAGGAAAAATATTTACACAATATTGCAGATAATGAAAATAGAATAGTCAAATATACTAAGTCCCTTACATACATGAACGACATATAACATATTAATTGTAAAAAGAGTCTAAATATTCCTTTTAACCCAGAGTACACCTAACTGGGTGCACCTAGGTTACCTGAACAATAAACTACACAGAAAGGTATAAGTCAATTTTTCAATGCAGACAAATTCTGGTTTCTTTTTCTTTCGGTAGAGAATGCTCCTTTGGAAAACGAAAGAAAAAAACATGGGCAAATGCTGAGTAAGCCAGTTGGTTACTTTGGAAGAAAGGTCTCCCCTATACTATTCAAGCAAACAAACATGGACCAGCGTTTATTACCCAGACTCACGACTTTTTCGGCTAAGAATCCTCGGTCTACGATAGGGAGTTTATCCCCTTTAAAACCCCAAGATCTTGATTTTGAGTAAGCGAGGTTCGTTCTCCCTCTCCCTAACCGAAGAGATACATCGACAAACCTTAAGAAAATCAATCACTCTTCCAGGATGTAGGATGACTCTGAAATATACAAGGGAGTACACATAAGTGAGAACTCAACAGAGAGATAACAAACATGACGAGATTTCCGAATGACGAAAACTGTTACTCAATGTTTTTTGAAAATGAAACATCTTATTTAACCAATCTGGCTATCATGACTAAGGAAAAACTTACCAGGAAGGTGGAGCATGCCAACTATTGCAACGATGAAGTGACCCCCATGACAATAGACTTTGCCTCAACAATTTTTTTGTTACAGAGAGCCGCTTCGCAGAAAACTCAACATCGACCAAACTATGAACCTAATCCAACCCTAAGCGAAGCATTGACATCTCAGAGTAAATGTCAAGGGGTGCGGAGGATGGTTAGCCATGTGATAATGGCAGAGTTGATTTGACACATAGGGTGTAGAGCCCGATAATTACAAGGGAACTCTCAGGTCTGCCTTTAATGGAGTTACAGAGTCTTAACTGTCATGACAGTGAACCATGCCTTCCATTTAAGGTTGATGGGATCTGACACCCTCCTGACTTGATGGAAGGTAAGTCCCTTTCACACCCCTTTGTTAGCTTAAGACTGTAGTTTAGTTCTATTTTTCATATTCCCACTGGATTTCAGACATAATATTTCCTTATAACCAACCACTGGATCCAAGAACTGTTAATTAACTATGACTGGGTAGTTATGTTAGCGGTCTGGTGTACAAACTCGACCCCACGACTACTCTAGATGAAGACCTAGTTAAAGTTTCCTAGGGTGAAAGGTCCACAAGTGGACTTGTGTGCGATTATGGAACCTTTGTTAAATAGGAAACAAGTGTAGCATGATTAATAATATTGCACTTATGAATGTGGCCCCATACGCATATAAGTAAGGAATAAATGTTGAAAAGGATTTGCTAAATCCATGAGAAACCTTTCTGTATAATCCTTCTTTTTGTGATTAAGCAAGAAGATACAAGGAGGATATCTTGTGGAAGGTAGAAATCTAGGAATTTGTAATAAGAGTTGTATAATAGAGTTTATAGAAAGTTTTCCTTGTTCTTTTATAGAGTTTCACCACTATGTGACATTTGATTTATATAACTAGGACCCCTTATTCTATCAATAAATTTTAGAAGACAGATAAACATTTTTTTTTTTTATGGTAAATATGAGGTTCATTACATATGGTATCAGAGCCAATGTTTACAACACTTGGAACTTGAACATGACCATCTGATTTACTTAAGAATATAATTTTGTTTATGTAAAAATAATAAACCTTTATTGCTACAANTTTTTTTTTATGGTAAATATGAGGTTCATTACATATGGTATCAGAGCCAATGTTTACAACACTTGGAACTTGAACATGACCATCTGATTTACTTAAGAATATAATTTTGTTTATGTAAAAATAATAAACCTTTATTGCTACAAACATAAAACCTTTTTTGGTTTGTGTTAATCATGGCAGCACAGGCTGGCGAGGAAATCAGAATCGATGGGAATCCTGAACAAAGACTTCTTGAAAATCAGAGACAGAATAGTGATGGAAGCTCACCAAATGAAGTTATGGAAATAATCAAGAATCTCATCGTCCAACTGGAGGTTTTCAATGTTGGCAATGAAAAACTGAAGAAATCTCAGTAGGAACAACAAGAAATTAATGAAGTCCTACTGCACAGTATAGTGACAAAGAAAATCCCAAAGGACGAAAATAATGACGAAGAAATTAGTAAGAGGGCTTCCAAAAACTCTGGACCTGAAAGAGAAAAATGAGACAGTTCATTTGAAGGTACACCTTTAGCTGAGGATAAAACAAAAATAGACAAAACGAGAAAACAAGTAGACCACCTTGAAGGAGAATTCAAGAAAATTAAACCAGCTACCTTTGATGGAGAATCCAGAACAGGAGAAGAAGCTGAGGCATGGATATTGGACATCAAAAAATACTTCCAGAAATATAACTATTCCAGCAATATGAAGGTCAAAATGGCCATTTACAATCTAAAAGGGAAGGCCAACATTTGGTGGCAAGACCTGAAATTGGCCAAGGGACTAAAGGAGAAACAAATGGAATGGATTGACTTTAATAAATATTTCAAGAAGTAGTACCTATCTGAAAGATACTATGAAAGGAAAAAAAAATAATTTTACGAGTTAAGACTTGGACAAATGACAATAGAGGACCTTATAAATAAATTTATGGAATTACTAAGGTTCGTACCTTACATCCGGGAGGATGAGGTAAAAATCCAATGATTCTTAAGTTGTTTACCCCAGTCCTTCAGGGACAGAATTGAGTTTGACAACCCAAAATCCTTGAGTGAAGTATTCAGGAAAGCACGAATGTGCTACGACCAGTATAAATAGTGGATAGAGTTTCCCAAAGCCTAGAAGGATAAGAAACAAGATAGAATGAACCAATGGAAGAAGGGATACCAACCAACTCCTTATCGGAATGTAGCAAATATATTTCTGAGAAAATATTTTCACTCCAACCATCCGAATACGCAAGGCAGAGGTAAACCAGTAAATCTGGGAATGAAGAAATTTGGGGACATCCCCTGTGAACCATTAAAGTGTTGGGAATGTGGAGAACCTCATCTAAGGATGAATTGTCCATGTTTAATCTCAACAAATAGAAATGTTGTTCATAATTTGTAGGAAGCCTCGACGGTGGGTGACGTGGGAAGAAGCCTGAATCGGATAAATGCGGCCATAGATGGCCGGGAAGATGACCACCAGTCCTCTATGGTAGAAATTGAAGGTAAAATCAATAACACTCGAATTTTTGTTTTAATTGACCTTGGATCTACATTAAGTTATATTACTCCTGATGTAGTAGAGTCAAATAAACTTAAGAAACTGAAGCACACAAAATCATGGATGGTACAACTCGCAACAGGTACAAAAAAGAAATTAGTTGACTTTATTTATGATTTCGAGTTCATCTTAGATGGTCAAACCATAAGAACAAATATTAACATCTTGCCACTAGGATCTTATGATATGATAATCAGAATGGATTGGTTGGAAAAGAACAAAGCAGTACTAGATTGTTATACAAAGACACTTAACTTTAAAGACGATTATTGCACTACTAGAACAAACCAAGGTATACCAAAACCTGTATCAGTTAGACAAGTTTCAACAATGCAATTCAAGAAATGTATGAGAAAGGGATGTCAAGTTTATTCCTTCCAAGTAACGAATCTGTTAGAAAAATAAGAAAAGCCAAAGTTACAAGACTTTGTTGTCCTACGTGAATTCAGAGACATGTTTGTGGATGAGATGCCAAAATTACCTCCTAGAAGGGAAATAGATTTCTCTATAGACCTACTATCTGGTTCAGCCCCTATCTCAAAAGAACCTTACCGAATGAGTTTACCATAATTGACAGAATTAAAAATACAATTATAGGAATTTCTAGACAAAGAGTATATCAGACTGAGTGTTTCACCATGGGGGGAACTAGTCCTCTTTGTGAAAAATAAAGACGGTACTCTAAGACTTTGTATCGATTATAGACAATTGAATCAAATGACTATTAAGAACAAGTACCCCTTACCTAGGATAAATGACTTGTTTGATATAGTAGGTGGGGCCAAGATCTTTTCAAAATTGGATTTACGATCAGATTATCATCAAGTTAGGATAAAGGATGAAGATATAAGAAAAACAACCTTTCGAACAAGATATGGACACTACGAATTTTTGTCATACCTTTCAGACTCACTAATGCACCAACCACGTTTATGTGCCTGATTAATAGTATTTCCAGTCGGTACATAGACAAGTTTGTATTAGTGTTTATCGATGATATTCTTGTCTATTCTAAAATAGAGGAAGAACACGAAGAACACCTAAGAATAGTTCTGCAAACGTTGAGGGAACACAATATGTATGCCAAATTTGATAAGTGTGACTTTTATCAAAAGACAATACAATATCTAGGACATGTAATTTCAGCAGAAGGCATTTCAGTAGACCCTGAGAAAATAAAATCCATCATGGAATGGTCGGTACCTAAGGATGTAGTGGATATCCGGTCATTCATGGGAATCACCAGATATTATGGAAGATTTATAGAGGGGTTTTCCAAGATAGCCTACCCTATCATGTCATTACAAAAGAAAGGGACGAAGTTTAACTGGTCATAGAAGTGTCAAGATAGTTTTAACAAGCTAAAGGGATTATTGACAACTACACCCATATTGAAGGTAGCAGACCCAGATAAAGACTTTATCGTATGTGTTGATGCAAGTAAAAAAGGACTAGGTGGTTTCCTAACTTAGGAAGGACATGTGATTTTTTATGAGTCTCGTAAATTAAAAGAAAATGAGTGAAATTATGTCACTCGTGACTTATAATTGGAAGCAGTAATACACGCCTTAAAAATGTGGCGACACTACATAATGGGCAGAAAATTTCTACTATTGAAGGATAATAGTGATGTGAAATATATGTTTAGCCAACCAGACCTTAATGCAAGGAAAGAAAGATAGCTAGCCTTCTTGAGTGAATTCAACTTCGAGGTCAGACATATCAAGGGTAAGGAAAATAAAATAACAGACGCTTTAAGAAGAAGAGTCCATGGGTTATTTGAGATAAATATCACCAGGGAAGAAAGTGATCTAGAACAAAGAATAAGGATGGTAGGTATTAACGATGAAAGTTACACTAAGATAATGGCATAATTACAAAATAATACCACAAAATCAGATAAACTAGATCTAAGTATCGACAAAAAGGGACTATTACGATGTAAAAACAAACTTTACATACCAGATTCAACAGAGTTAAAGTTAATAGTCTTAGACGAAGTGCATAAGAAACCATATTCTGGCCATCCAGGATACGAGAAAACAATAACATCACTTAGAAAACTATTTTACTGGCCTAGTATGATGGGCAAAACAGTGGAATACTTGGCTAGGTGCCAAGATTGTCAGCAGGTTAAGCCCGAACACCAACATCCATCCGACTTATTACAACCATTACCAATACCAAAATGGAAATGGGAGACCATATCGCTGGACTTTATAATAGGTTTTCCTAAAAATTAGAAACAAATTGATTCTATTATGGTTGTAATCGATAAACTCAGTAAGTCTACACACTTTATTCCTGTGAAATCTACTTTTAAATCTATAAACATTGTTGAAATATTTATGAAAGAATTTTTTAGACTGCATGGTATTCATAAAATGGTGATCTCAGATAGAGACGTAAAATTTACGTCCACTTTTTGGAAAGAATTGTTTGTAGGGATAAATACTAATTTGAATTTGAACACGAGTTACCATCCATAAACGGATGGACAGACCGAACAAACAAATCAGATCGTAGAAGATATGCTCCGCATGTATGTAAGAACAAAACCAAGTAAGTGGGAAGACTACCTGTACTTTGTAGAATTCACATATAACAATGGGTACCAACCTTCAGCTAAATTCAGCCCCTTCGAGGTACTGTATGGAAGGAAGTGTACAACTCCAATTAGTTAGGACAAGTTGGTTGATAGACTTATAGTTGGACCCGATATGCTCCAAGAAATGGAAAGTACGGTAAGGAAAGTACAACAAAACATGAAAGAGGTACAGGACAAACATAAAAGATATGCGGAGCAGAAAAGAAGACACTTGGAGTTTCAAGTGGGAGATCATGTTTACTTCAAAGTTAAAGCCCGGAATATTTCACTCAAAATCTCGAATTGTGCCAAGTTGGCACCTAGGTTTTGTGGGCCCTTCGAAATACTAGCTCGAATTGGACCCGTAGCATACCAACTTACACTTCCAGGTAATCTAAGAATTCATATGTATTTCATATTTCTTTGTTGAAAAAGTATGTTCGCAACCCTACTCATACGATTGATTGTAACTTAGTGCAGGTGGAACCTGAAGGCGAGTAACAGGTGGAACCCCTACGTATTATAGACTGGAGAGAAATAGCACTTCAGAACAGAGTCATTGCTCAAGTAAAGGTGTAATGGAAGCACTTTAGTCCTAAGGAGGTCACTTGGGAGTTGGAGAGAGATTTGCGTAAATCTAATCCAATCATGTTTCAAGAAAGAAACTAAAACTGAGGATAGTGTTTTATTGCAGGGGGAAAGGATGTGACATCCCCCCCAAAATAAATTATTTTGAAATTTAAAAATTGTCAGAGAATTATTTTCATTTTGGTAAATTTGAATTTGGAATTTTTTTTCCATTTATGGAAATTTTGAATTTCAAATTTAATAAATTGTAATTAATTATTATGATTGTTGGGCATAGTCCTGATTTGACCCAGCTAACTAGTTGACCATGACACTGTTATGTAAACAGAATATTGTTTTATTTATTGCAGGAGGACAAATGGAACAACCATGTTAAATTTAGTTGACCATGACTCCATGAGTGGGGAACATGTTGGAGCTACCTCTGGGCTGATTATTACAAGTGGAAAATTAGGGATTTGGCCATTAGCAGCCCCTGAAAACCAGGGATTTAGAAAGTTGCAAAAATTCCCAATGGAGGGAAAATACCTAGGCAAGAATATGGTTGATAAATAGCATATGTGAGAAGACAGGACGTTGTCGAGTATGTTGGGAAAATAGACTTTTGTATACTTGTTGTTATGAACACTAAATATTGAGTGTGAGGCAAGGAGAGGACTACATATAGAGGAAACTTTGTTGAAGAGGAGATTCCAAGTTCTCCCTCATGGATTCATGGTCATGTTAGGGAGTGAATCGGGAAAGTAATTTGGCTATCTGGTTCTATGATTGGGAGGAACGTGGTTGTTCCCTTTGTCTTCCCGCGATCTGGTACAACTATGTTAAATCTTCTCCTTCTTTGTTTTGAATGATCTTTTATATCCGATATGATTCCTCTATTTGTGTTATGTTGAAATAATTTCCATGTGTGACATATGTTCATTGTATGGAGTTTATAATTGATGCAGGACCATCTCCCACATCAAGCAAGCCAGCGCAGAAGCGAAGGACAGCTGGACAAGCGCCAACACAAATTTTTGAAATTACCTTGGAATTGTTGCGCAGTCTTAAATGTAGTCATTAACAAGAAGCGTACTTGTGCAATGTAAGCGAACCTTGAGCCATTATCTCTCGTCCTTAGTAGGTAGAAGGCATTTAAAGTAGTTAATGCAAGTAGATAGAATTTAATTCTAAGATTAGACAGTTTGAGAACGCAAGAGGGAAACGGGATATAGACACCCTCATTATGTATTGTAACATTATTATGAGCATTGAAATCAGAGAAGCAGGAGAGCATAGAAGAGAAGAAGAGAGTTGTGTAAGAACACCCATGTACTGATATTTGAATTAATAGAAGAGTTTGATTCAAATTCATGGTTTTGTGTTTGTTCTCTATGTATTGATGTTGAATGGTATGCTCCTGAATGTTTGCTTCATGTTATACATTTTCTTTATATGCTGTGTATGTGATTTCATGTTCTGAGTTGAAATCTGAAAGAAAGAAGGAATGAGTTTCAATTATTTCTCTATTTGGGCCAAGAGTTCATGCAAGGAGTGCAGTCGAATCGTCCGCGAGGAGTGCGTTGACAGATGGATCAGGTAGTTAGCTTTTGTTCTCATTCAAGCAGAAGTGTAGGCAGGCACAGAAGCCATGCAAGGGGTGCGCAGGCCGAGTGAAGTTTCAGGGTTGAGGACCTGAGAGACGAAGAAGTTGAAGGACTACTACTGCAAGAGTGCACAGAGTCGAAGATAATTTCAACACTTGAAGTGTTTGAAGGTTTTTGTAAGGAGTGCGCGCAAGAGTATTTTTAAGGCTCAAAGTTATAAGAGAGCTCAGGAAGGGTAAGGCCTTCGATACCGTTGAAGAATAGTGCAAGGGTAGCAGTGACTTGAAATTCGTAAGAAGCGTCACAAGTTTGCACACAGGAGGACGCGTTCTGTGGAAGAACACTTATTCATTTCACAGATTTCTCAAAGGAGGAACAGACGGTCAGAATTCTCCGAGGAGGATTCATGACATCACGTGAGGCGTCAGATCTCACCAAGGTGCAGGGGAGATACGACGTCGTATTATCTAAAGTTTCAAAGCTCAGGAGGGGCAGGACCATTGATCCGACCCACGAGGGCCAATGGATCTATACGTATATCGTGTAACGGGGTTTCATGGGTGAAAGTACCGTGAACACTACAACAGAAATCGCGAAATCACGAAACGCGATATCCCGATAGTCAAGGATCGTGTGGGGCCACAGGAGTTGGTCAGTGGACAGGTGGCACACTATTTCGGGGATTCACAGTGAGAAGTCCCGATACAATAGCATTAGGATTCACGATATTGTGAACTCCTAAATGCCAATGGAGTGAAGGCGTTGAAAGGTGAACTCGTGCGTGCGTCGGAGTTTCGGCATATCGGGAGTCGGGGTTCGGTAAATCAAGTTACTTGACATCGCGAGTGGCGAAATCATGATAGGAGAAATCCCGATAGGAGGAGGGAAAGGTCAGCGTTGACTGGTTGTCGGGTCCCGACGATCCGAGAGTTTAGCATTCGACCATTGACCTCGCGAAGCCGCGAAGTCCGATCCCCCGAGTGTGAAGAGGGGATCCCAGCTGAAGATTTTCTGTGGGTGCAGATTTCCCGATAGGGAAATTGAGGAACGTTAGATTTCTTCGGGCCGCGATAAAGGAGAAGATTCTTTGTGTTGGTGTGGACCTTCCGACCTGCAGGTTGTGAGGAAGGGCGTAGACGTCATCAAGTTTGGTATCATAGCTCAGAAAGGTTATTTTCTTTCTGTAACAGAGAAAGCGAATTGACCATGCTGCTAAGGAGAGATAGACAGTCACCTGATCCACCAGAGGATAGGGAAATGCCATGAAGAAGAGGCAGGCAGATGAAAGATCCAGCTATGGAGAGAAAAATGCGTGATCTAAGAGTTATGCTCGAAGACATGGAGACAACGCAACGACGCACAGTTAGTGCTGGGGATCTGAGTGATTCCAAGAGTGAAGCTGAGGTTGAACGAGAAGAAAAATTTGTAGCTGAAGATGCATCAAACGAACGTTTGATTAGAGCTATTGCAAGGATGGGTGCAAGAGCAAAGATGGACATTCTATTTTATGCGGGAAACTTGGATGCAGAGGAGCTTCTAGACTGGATTAGAGCTCTAGACACATACTTCGACTATGAAGATGTCGAAGATGACAAAAAGTTCAAGCATGTTGTCACTAGATTGAAAGGACATGCAACATTATGGTGGGATGAACTACAAGCTGAGAGATGCTGCAAGGGCAAGCAGAAGATCAAGAGTTGGGATAGAATGATCGTGAAGCTGAAGGAAAAATTCATCCCCAGAGACTATCAAATTTCTCTGTTCAGGAGGATGCAGAACCTGAGACAGAAGCTGATGACAGTGAAAGAATACACTGAGGAATTCTATAAACTGAACATCAGGGCAGGTCATCAGGAGAGCGATGATGAAAAAGTTTCCAGATACATGAATGGCCTAAGATATGATATCCAGGATGAGATGAGCATGGTAACCATATGAATGGTGGAAGATGCTTATCAAATGGCTCTGAAAGCTGAAGAGAAGCTGAGTTGAAAGAAAAGTCAGAGGGGCCGAGGAAAAATTCAGCCCAGAGGCAAAGTAGTTGCCCAGGA
Source organism: Picea sitchensis (assembly GCA_010110895.2). Classification (NCBI taxonomy): domain Eukaryota; kingdom Viridiplantae; phylum Streptophyta; class Pinopsida; order Pinales; family Pinaceae; genus Picea; species Picea sitchensis. The sequence goes on from SNQJ01S0003624.1 coordinate 232,057, forward strand.
TAAATACCAGAAGCCCAAGGAGGAATGGAAGAAACCTCAGACTCGAATTGAGAGAGGTGGAACCTCACAACGAGGGAAATATGCTAAACAGAGAGGGCAGCATACAGAGCAGAGAGGATATTATGCTGACAACAACACTTTTCCTCATACTAGAGGTAGAGGAAGAGGAAGAGGTGGAGTAATCACATGCTTCACATGTGGAAAGAATGTGCACAAGTCTTATGAGTGTCCAGAAAAAAAGAAGGACATTGGAGAAGCTCACATCACCGAGGCATAGAGGCGGGATGTTGAGGCAGAAGACGCTGAAGGCGAAAGATTGTTGATGATGCGAAAAGTCCTTTTGACACCCGAGAAGGAGGTGGAGAGTTCAGTCCAAAGGACCAGTCTTTTCAGGACTGCTTGCAAGACCAAGGACAGGGTATGCAAGGTCATTGTAGACAGTGGTAGCATGGATAATCTCGTATCTACAGAGATGGTAGAGAAGCTAGAGCTGGAGACGATTGATCATCCAAGCCCATACAAAGTTTCGTGGATACAAAAAGGACACCAGGTAACTGTCACTAAACAATGTTTAGTTGAATTCAAGATAGGAGGATATAATGATAAGATATTATG
>SNQJ01S0003625.1:5672-20772 GCA_010110895.2 Picea sitchensis
TACCCCTCATTATAACCGATTATTTCATCCTTCACTAGTTTCTCTTCTGGTGACTTCAGACCCCACTGTTGAGTACTATTGGAAGGTCTAGTGCTATTTGAGAGGAAGGACGTTACGTCTTTTAGGACATGAGCATTTTTTTTCTTTGCTTCCCTATGCGGACAAAACCCACTTCTCCAGGTATATTCTTTTTTTTCAAACCACTTTATGTATGATGCACTTCTGACTACATTTTGATTTGGATATATATATTGTGTAAAGTTCAAAGTTTGCAACAAAGTTTCTTGTTTACTTTCTCTCATCACATTTTTTCACACATCCACTCGGCTAGACAGACATCATAGGGGACCCACATAATCCCCGTCGTTCTTGACGCTTGCTAAACCTCCCTCTTATCTTAGGGAGAGTGTCTGGTCTTGCCCACGCATCGACACCACCTTCACACACTCATGTGAGTGCTACTATCTTAGGATCAACTTTGCTTGGTCCCACACTACTTGGGTCCACTTTCCAAGTCCCTCTGTCCACCCGCTCTCCTTTACACGGAAGCGGAGGACCAACTTCCTCTCAAGGGGGAAGTACCAACCCACCTAGCCCCCCTCAAGGGTCAGATTCACAACACACTTACACCATGGCTGGAGCTAATTCTCCCCCCCCACTGCAGACGCCATATTTGGCCTCTCTTAACATACCAGATCTAAGAAAACTCACCAATGATCCTATATTGCATGACCCCACATGGCCTGCAATGCCCACCAAACTACCTTCAGACATCCCCAAATTTGAAGAAAAGGTAGGAGATGACCCTGCCAACCATGTCATGAATTTTCAACTATGGTGCTCTTCAAACAACATTATGGATGATTCCATCAGATTGTGATTATTTCAACGCACACACACTGGCCCATCAACCAAATTGTATGTAGATGAAAAATTAGGGTCCCATGCGACTTTTGATTCCTTGGCCAAAGCATTTGTGACCTTCTTCCAATTACCAATCCTCCATGACAATGGTCTGGAACTACTTTCTAATTTCAAACAAACCTCAGCCACACATATCGCTGATCACATTCACAAGTGGCGTAGGCGACGTAGTTTGTGCAAAGCAGAAACCACCAAACAACAGTGTCTTGACTGGTTTCTTAGATCACTTGTCTCTCTCCTTGGTAAGGATGTAGCTTCCACCTTCCCTTAATCAGAAGAAGAAGCCATCAGTAAGGCTCAAAAATATGATCTCATCTATTCACAGTCAGGGTACTTATACACTGTACTTCCTGATCTCCCAAAACCTGTGCCATTTGGCCAAGACAAACCTTGGATGTCTCACTCAGTAGACAGACTGATTGGTAATACCACTCACTATGGTCCATAACCCCAACAAACACCAATGTATGGAACACCTCAATACCCACTGGCATATGGGGGCACCTCTTACTACCCCCCACCCCCTTATCAACAACCATACCCTATTACTATGCCTCCACCCATCAGTGGGCCACTGCCAACACTCCCCATACAACCACCTATTCAAACAAGTTATGTTACCCCATCGACCTCAGCTTATAGTACTAGCAAAAGTACCACGCCTTCTATGTACCTTATGGACCGTTACCCCCACAAAATCCGTACTTTCCATTTCCTGGTCCCCCACATCCTCATACTGGGGTGAATTTTTTTCAACCCTCTCCCATTCAACAATATCAAAATTTTGAACAGCTGAATACAGAAAATCCGACCCACCCGTCAAACAATGCCAAAAAGAAAGGAATAAATAGGAAGAACAACAACCCAGGTTAAGGAGGGAATCAACCCCAGTAGAACCAACCTACCGGGAGGAGCCAGAACCAAGGGAATCAGAACCCCCAGGGGGGCAATAACAATAGGCGTCAAGGGAGAAATAACAATAATGTTAAAACCAACTTCCCTTGTGCCCTTTGTGGTGATTTTGGTCATTATACTCATCATTGCCCCTAAATAGCTGATTTCAAATGGCTGAAAGACTCAGGTAGTCTACCCCATCCTCCAACACTGCCTGCCCCTCAGCAAGCCTCACAACAATATGTGCAACAACCCCCCCATGCCATGTTGCAGAATCCTATTCCACACCAAGGTGTGATAAACACCTAACAGGGCACGCAGCCTCTCCCACCTTAGGTGGGACAATACCTCAATCCAAACAATCCAGCAGATCACACGATCCTCCTCACTAGTGAGGAAGAAATCCTTCTGCAAACACGCAATAGTCAGTATCATGCACCTGTTGAGTCTCCTCCCATTCCTCTAGAGACAATCCCCACACCAATGGGACCCCCGTTGGTGATCCCTCGCCCTAACACAGAACCACCTCTTCGCATCCCTCACATCCCATTGCGCAGGAATGTACACAACCCACAGGCTAGGGCAGCTCATAATTACAGTTTGGTTGATGACTTAGCACAATCCCCAGCTACCATGTTAGTCTTAGAAGTACTTCAGACTTGTCCCACTCAGTGGAAATCATTACTTTCCACCTTAGGGGAAGTCGACCCTGTAGATACTCGACTCATTACATTTGATCTCGACAACGGAGAACCTCGCCTTCCCACCTTGATCGCTTTTCAAATCCCAGTAAAAATACAGAACATCACAGTTCATCGGTGTATCATCGATGAAGGTACATCTACATGCATTATGTCCAAATCTATATGGCAGAAACTTGGTTCCCCTGAACTCATACCCTCTTCCATTACCTTACGAACTTATGATGGACGACCATCATCTCCTGAAGGGCTCTTCCAAAATGTCCCCATAGAACTCAGGGGCAAGACTATTCTCATCGACATCAAAGTTATCGACACCCCACTCGATTATAATATTTTGTTCGTTCGTAGCTACATGTACACTATGAAGGTAGTTTCCTCTTCTGTCTTTCGAACAATGATGTTCCCCCACAACAGGAAGATCAGTACCATTGACCAAGTCTCACATTATGAGACTAACCCTTCTTCCAACATCGATAAGATTCTTCCTCTCATCCACATGAGTCATGACGCGTACCCACTCATCAAAATGGGTCCTAGAATTTTCAAAAATCCATCATTGTTAGGAACTTACCATGAAGCACCACCACTCCTTCATCCTTCCAATCAGGTATGTGTCGTATCATCTAACGGAACTGACATAGAGGATACCCTTCCTCCTAGGGAGGCTTCTATCATATATGACATCACACTAGTCATAGAACTTCCCCCTCACGAGCCTCCTACGAACTTGTCGACCCCGCCAATCCATGATTTCACCCCTCCCCAAGGCCATATCCTAGTTTGGGAGACAGTTCCCCAAGCCATCACTCAAATCCCCTTCTTTTACCCTCCACTTGGCATAGAAGCTTTCCATGTAGCTGCAATGGTTACCCTCCCTAATATGGTGTTAGCAATTCCATTTTAGTATTTACATCCACCAAAGATGGTCCCTCGACCATCCCTTCCCCCCCAAACAAAAGGAATTCCAATGACGATTCCCATACTCACTCCCACCATACCCTCTGCACCCCCACTCACTACCCCCCCTGCCACAACTGGGGGCAGGAGAAAGAAGAAGGAGCCCACAACTCCACTTCCCCCATGCGTCCAACCCCCTTGCACGCTATGTGAGAAAGATGGACACCAAACAAACAACTGCCCATCTCTACCAGAGTTACGGAATTTGATTCCACTCAATCAAACTCCCTCAACACTCACCACTATAGCCAATACTGCCGCTACCACCCCTCATTCAAGTAGTAAAGGGCTATGAACCAAATTTGCTTGTGCTATATGTTCAGAATATGGCCATTATACCCACCATTACCCAACACTACCATGCTTTCGACAGACATTGGCCGAAGTACGCCAAAGCTTCCAGAGCGAACCTAGTCTAGCTACGTCATCCCTACCAAAAATCACTGACATCCATTATGTCACAACTTTAGTCAATGAACGTATGAGATGCATGTTCTCTCTATGTGAATCCTTAGATAATTTTACATACCAGTGTCCTATGATCATTGAATACAGGCAACGCCAAACGACCCTGCTTCAAAGACCCACAAAATCGATGGTTGACCTTATCTCGTCACTAGAAATTCTTCATCTCATTTCTCCTGAACTCGAGGCCCTCCCCACACCTCTGTGGTTCTTGGATGACTTGTCCAAGGATTCAACCCCAAATCCCCCCAATTCTCCCGCTCATTTCCTTATTGAAATTTTACATCCCACTACCATGAGTACTCCTCATTACTTCGATATTTGGTTTATGTCGAGTGAACCATCGCAATTTCCTTGCATCGTTGCCCCTGCTTCTTCATCACCAGGGGGCAGCCACCCGACAAAAATCAATGATATAACTCTTCATGACCCCTTGTATTCTCGCTAATTCCACCGTGATGAGGAAATACTCGAAGAGTTAAACAACCTTGACTACCCATGCGATGTGCTACACCACCGAGCACTCTTCTTTCCACAGGAAGCCTCCACGCCTCCTAACCAACAACCCGTATAGGAGGTCAAAACCAAAGATTTTATCCCATCAGGGCATATCGACTGGTTCAACAACCCCATTCCTGCCCCTAATGGTTTTGAAGAAGGCAACATGGCCAACATTTCCCCGACCATCAAAATCGACATTTCCATCAAAACTAGCATCGTCGAGGAAATCACCATTGGACCCACTTGCACTCCTCAAGAAATCACCGCCTATAAAGCCCTCTTCTAGGAATATCGAGATATTTTTGCCTGGTCATACACATAAATGCCTGGCCTTGATCCCTCGATCGTCAAACATTACATCGACACTTGGCCTGACATAACCCCAGTTCGTCAAAAATAGAAACCGCTACAACCATCCAAAGCAGTGGCCATCAAAGCTGAAATTGACAAATTACGCGTTGTTGGGTTCATCTATCCCATCACCTATACATCATGGGTTTCCAACCCTGTACCCGTTAACAAAAAACATGGCACTATCCGCGTCTTCATGGACTTTCGCGATCTCAATCACGTATGTCCCAAAGAAAACTTTTCGACACCTTTCATCAATCAAATTATCTACAACTGTGTAGGCCATGAGGCTCTATCCTTCATGGATGGTTTCTCTGGTTATAATCAAATCCAAATTCACCCATCTGATCAGTACAAAACCGCATTTACTACCCCTTGGGGTACTTTTGCATATCGTGTCATGCCATTTGGGCTAAAGAATGTTGGTGCAACTTTCCAACAGGCTATGACATACATTTTTCACGATCTGGCTCATATCATCCTCGCATACTTGGATGACCTCACAACTTGATCCAAGAAATGCACCCAACATCTTGATGATTTACGGATCATCTTCCAACGGTGTCGTCAGTACAACATCCGCTTAAATCCCCTCAAGTGCGTATTCTGCATCACCGCGGGGCACCTCCTTGGATTCATTGTTTCCCAAAGAGGTGTTACCATGCACCCCCTCAAAGTCCAAGCTATCACCAAAATTCCACCTCCTCGAAATTTACGTCAACTCCAGAGCCTACAAGGAAAGGCTAAATTTCTACAACGATTTGTTCCAGACTACGCCACTCGTGCACACAGTTTCCTTCACTTACTATGTCATGACATCCATTTTTACTGGGATGAACATGCCCAATAGTCATTTGACAATCTTAAAATGGCGCTCTCCAATGCCCCTTTAATTAGTGCACCTGACTACAATCACAACTATATCCTCTACATATCAGCATCAACTGTTTCACTAGCGGGAGTTCTCGTTCATCTAGGTGATGACAATCATGAGCATGTCATTTATTACGTTAGTAAAAAACTCTCAGGGCCACCCTTGAAGTATAAACACAAAGAGAAACTAGCTCTTGCAGTCATCCTCACAGTCCAGAAACTGCGTCACTACATTATGCTTTGCACAACTAAGGTTGTAGCAAGTTCCAACCCTATGCAATACTTGGATAGGGTTGGAATCTACTACAACCTTAGTTGTGCAAAGTAGAATGTAGTGACGCATTTAACGACAAATTTGTGAATGCAATTAACGACAAATTTTCCCGATGGATCGTTATCCTTCAGGAGTACGATCTTGAATTCTCAACACCCAAGAGAAAGAAAGTCATCGTTCTCACTGAACTTGTCACGACCCTCCCCTATGACACCACCAGTGCCCCCATCAATACCAAATTTCCCAACGAACACCTCTTTTACATCACTTCAGATGATCCTCAGTACGACGACCTCCTCGACTACCTTGGAACTCAAAATTTCGGTAACCACCTTTCACGAGATGATCGTTGTCGTATTCATCACTAGGCCCCCCGCTACCTCCTCATCGGAGACATATTATACCGGCGAGGGGTCGACACCATTCTTTGTCGATGCTTGACCATTGATGAGGTCGATAGAGTCTTGAACGACTGTCATAGCGGTGCATGTGGGGGCCATCTTTTGGGAATATCCACTGCTTAGAAGATTATCCGAGCAGGTTACTTTTGGCCTACCTTGTTTCATGATTGCATTCACGTCGTGAAACAATGCAAGAAGTGTCAGATGTATGCCAACAAAGCCCCAACACCACCTTCTCTTCTCCATCTAGTCATCACTGCTGGCCCTTTTTGTAAATGGGGAATCGACTTCATTACTTGTAATCCTCCCTCCAGCAATGGACACAAATACATTGTTGTCGCAGACGATTACTTCACAAAATGGGTGGAAGCTATGCCCACCTTCAACAATACCGCTAACACCGCATCACGTTTTTTCTTTAACGACGTCATATCTCACTTTGGAGTACCACTCCAACTAGATTTCAATCATGGGAAACACTTTGAGAATGAGATTTTCATCGAACTCTCATCTCAGTTAGGATTTTCCCATGAGTTTGCCTCACCATATTACCCTCAGTCTAATGGACAGGTCAAAGCAGTCAACAAGGTCCTCAAGACCATGTTATATCGCACGGTTAATAAACATAAGACCAATTGGAATCATATGTTATTCTCTGTGCTATGGGATTACCGTACGACTGTGAAATCAGCTACTGGTTTCACACCATTTCATCTAGTCCATGGGGTTGAGGCCACTCTGCCCATCGAGTGTGAAATTCCCACCTTATGCACCACAATTGAGCTATCACCTGACACTGCCCCAATGGAGCAATGCTTGTTGAACTTAGAATCCCTAGATGAAGATCGTCGATCCTCATTACATAACACTGAGGTAGCTAAAAAATTATCAAAGGCCACCTTTGATCAACATGTCAACCTTCGCTCATTCCACGAAGGCAACCTCATCCTTGCTTACGATATCGCTCATGATACCTTTTTCCATGGAAAATTTAAGTCACTATGGCATGGCCCATACATTATCCAACATTACCTCACCAAAGGCGCATACATCCTAGCCTCTCCCAAAGGCCTCTCTCTCAAAGAACCCATAAACGGGTTATACTTAAAAAAAAATTATGCCTAAGCGTAGCAGTTCTACTTTAGGTTATTTTCTTTTATAGTGTTTTTAATCTTTTTTCCATCCCTCACGTCTAAAAACTATCATTTATGCTATTAACAGATGCTTCCTCCACTGGCCTACTACATCAGTTACGCCGACGACGCCAGCCGTTGGACACAAAATCTCGCTTCGGCTGCTTGGGATCTCTACACCCTCTCACATGAAGTTCTCCATTCGAGCGACATATGTTTGGGTTCAACGACCAACAACCAAGACGAATACACTATCTTCATTGGCCTCCTGGCTGGTGCCCAACATCATCGTATTCATCACCTTAGCATCTTTCTTGACTCTCAACTAGTCGTTCTCCAGCTCAACAATGTGTACCGTGTACGCGATCCTTTCCTCTTTCGCAAATATCTGCAGGTTAGACTTTTATCTCGACATTTTGATTCCATTACATTTACACATATTCCAAGACAATTGAATCAAATTACAGATAACTTAGCTAATATTGTGTTAGACTAGCATATATCACATCAAGATACCTCTACACATACATAAACATATCAACAACCTATCACAGAATATATAGATTAGACATCATCAACACATGTAAACACCACATAAATCACAAAATGTATACTCATGTATATATAAAATGGTCCACAGTGCCATCCAAATGTTTACATACAAAAAATACAAGTATCTGCAGGCTAGTGAAGCACCTTGGTACAAAATGGGCTCACTAGCCTATATACAAAAATACAAAAAAACATAGAGCACCACTCAAGGTGCCTCTAGAGAACCACCTCCTGCCCCTCCCTCAGGCGGTGGTTCCCCACCCACTACTGGTCCCTCCTGACCAGGAGGTAATCGTCCGGTCATAGCATCACCTGCTACTACTGCCTGTCGTACCATGGCCCGCCATGGCGGAAAAATCCCCACACATTTCTCTAGGATGCCTTCATCATAGATATGTGACCACATGCCCTTAGGCATGCCCTATAGGACCCCCTCCAGGTGATGGTGTATGTCCTCAAAATTTGCTCCGGCATCCACCGGAGGAGCATATGATGGCCCAACACCTGGGTCATCAAACCGGTGTCTCCTTGCTGCTCTCTCAGGATTAGCTAGTCTCGCCCCAGCATCCTCATGCCGATGTCTCTCTCCTACCCGCGACCCTCCCCGTGGAAGCCTCTCTGGCTCCTAGCGAGCCGACGCACTCTACAACTCCACCTCGCGCCCGCAAGGTGCCAAATTTCCACATACAAACAAACAACAGATAGTATCAGCATCTATATCATATACATATGTCATGCTATCTCAAAAAACATATATATATATATATAACTCATCAACATACCTCGATGGTCAAAAACCTCCCCTAGAGGTAACACCATGTCCAAATCCTCCCGGAAGTCAACACCAGCATAGAGGAACTGCAATATCACTTGCGGCATATGTCGCCACACTTGCACCACCTCAACTGTAAAGAAGTGGCCACCCTTGCCACCACCATGGAAAAGAAAAACAGTCGACCACCGCTTTAGTCGTGGCTCTCACGCCCCAGGCGCAACCAATAAAATCCTAGGGCACAACATAGGCACCCTCTCCAAAAACTAGGCCACTAGGATGCGCATGTGTCCATTTCTTGATCCATCTTCAGCCACAGGATCAACATCCCATCATCTACATCATGACAGTCCCTACGCCTCTTTTTATCTTGAGCCCCTGGGACACCATTTTTTCATACCCTGACCAGGTACGCATGCGCATATTCAAAATTATCAAATAAATGCTCGTATGTTCGATTCTCTTCAGATATAGTTCACTTCGGGTATTTGGTTTTCAGGTGTGCAGGGAATTGGTCATCATACATCAACGCAACCCCTTCAGGTATATACTCAACACTGGCATGTAGTCATTCCCTCTGAATCTCACTTGCATCTCTAGTCACACCCTCTGACATTTGCCTCTAGGATCCCCATTTTCGGCTCTGCAGTACCAACACCTCAATTTGCATCTTTGGTACTGTCACCCGGTAGCGCACTCCCCCACATGAGTTGTCCCATTCATAGCACCTTTTTGCACATTGACACTCATGTTGTTTTTCAACCCTATTAGGGATGGGAGTCTCGATAGTCTTCCATTATGTCGCAAATTAGCTGCATACTCATTCTCCTAATTTTTCTAGCTTTCCCATTGGACTCCCAGATTATCTCTTCAAGGTTCTATTTTTGACTACACCTCTGCAATATCATGAACCCTCCATTTCATCCACAATCAGTTTGCCCATCTGCAAATTTCCCTTCATTTCACCTACCTCATACAGAAACCCACCCATGGGGCCCCCACCCTCCACCAGCTCTTCAAGCAAATTGTGCCCTCCCGAGCCAACCATGTTACATTGGGGCACCCGTTTCTATATTTGTACACTTATCCCAAAGTACTCTTTATTTATTGTACAAACACCTTTGTTTCCAGCATTTACATTACCTTTTTGTCGTCACCTTTGGCGACCTTCTTCCCTTTTTGGCAAACACAACCCATGTCACCCTTGGTTAGGGCACTCTTTATCATCTACACTTATTGACATCATCCATATCCTCTAAGTATCCCACAGACCACTTACCTCTACCCTCTGAGTTTATTCACTTTGTCCCGCCTCTGGCACAACTTATCTCACGTCTTGTTGTCCCCCTGACACTCGACTTAGTTGAATGGTTGCAACCACTTCTACTTCACATATACCCCCAACCAAGGGTAGTATTGAGTCTCCATACATCTTGAATTTGACCATGTACCTCCTCCAATTCCTAACCTTACCTCATAGATTTCACGAAGCCCTCTGCTTCTGGGAGTCGCGTCTCCCTTTTGTCGACATCAACACAGATTTCCAGAGGGGTGATAGTATCTTGATTCTCATTACCTGTCCAATGAGAGATCTCGGACGGCATAGGGAGAACCATAATTGCTCCCTGGTGTTTTTGACCACCATAACATTCGATGTCAACACTTTCTCATGTTACGGTGGGTCTTACTTTGCGACTATTGCAGTTATTTCTTATACTTGTCGAAGACCTCTGAACCTGGCTGAGCTATCAATGCCTACAGAATCCATGATACTTCTTACAGATATCACTGCCTACTGTTCAGAGTAAGTTCCTCCACAGAATTGTCTTCTGCCATTATCACGACCACCCCTGAGGGCACTGTAGTTGTCTACATCAACACTTCATTTCTCTTTTTGAGTTACATGACATGAGGATGGTGCATGCCCACCTCGTTTGTACATAGTTTATTTTTACACACCTTAGAGAAGGTTGAGTTCTACAGGTTCCCTTCTCCCTCCAATGGGGAACTCTTGACAACCCCACTATCGCTCTCTCTTACAACAACACTCTCAGTAGAAGAAACATTGATGGATTTTGGCTATACGTGTTCTCCTAACCTCATCCATCAGGGGGCATCTGTTATCACTGAAATTTCATCCGCAAATGGATACAAGAATTCGTCAAACAGTTATGAGGTCACCAATGGACCCGAATTACCACAAACACATTTCCAAAGGGTCAAAAACTATACAACTAGTGCAAAAATTAAAGAGCGCTATGAAGACACTGGGCGCATGCGCACATGCACAAAACATGAATGCAGAAATTGCGCACATGCACATGATGTGCGACTGTTGTCGCAAAAATCCACGCACCTGAGAAACGATGCATTTATGAGAGTTGTCGGCCTCCCACCCACTTCTGTTTCAGCTTCCAAGTTGATTTGACACTCAAATCTAGATTGGATTCAACTGGGTGGCTAGTCAAAGACCTAGAAATGCCCTAATTAGCCTCTTTACACACTACAAACTAGTTGGACAATACCTCAAAGGAATGCTATAAAAAGGCCATGGATACACTTCATTTTTCAAGGAATTCATAGCAAAGTTATGCTGCCATTATTCTCTTGAGGAATATTCTATCCTTTCCAAGAGTATACTTGCATCATTGCATTGGGCAATCCATCTCACCCTTTGACTGGATTAGCAAATAATTCTTTCACCATTTTCATTTTCATTTTCAAAGTTGTAAGAAGAGATTATTTGTGGGGTTCCAAGAGCCCTCCCTTGGAGGAAGAAGGGACTCATAGTCCTCTTGCTTATCGGTGTTTTCTTTCACTAATATCAGCCTTATCATTGGTGACACAGGTCCCATTGTTTCTTTTGTCCTTATGTGACTATGTTTATCAATTTAGTTGTTGTTTTATTTCTTAGTTTAATTCTTAGTTGTTCTTTTATATTTCTTTCTCTAACCCTTTTCTTTGCAGCTGTCCTTCTTAGCAAACCCAACTAAGCTTGCAAGCACCTCTATTTTTCTCACCAAGGTGATGAAAGAGGCACAACAATACCTTTCCAACGAGCTATCTTACGCCTAAAACGAAGATAGTATGCAAAAGTTAGGACTGTGGGAAGTTGATGTAATAACTTACCCAAATGGGGCGCACATGAATTTTGGCGCTTCATCTCCTAGGGTTAGGTTTTTGGATGTCTAGGGTTTTTGGCATTCTGCTTTATTGTAAAAAGGCCTTCAGAGACCCATTGTAATCATCTTCTTTCGAATGCGAGTATTCGTCAAATCTCTTCTCAGAGATAAGATGCCACCATTCTAGCGAGTCTTTCACTCTTTATTTTTACAGTCTATGTACATTTCTTTCATTAATAGAAATCGTGCATTACTATATATTTGTGTTTATGGTTGAATCTCTGATACATTTATGTTATATTATTGAATATATGTGATATCTCTGTGCATTTCTTTATTATATCTTCGCTCTCATTTTGTGTCGAAGCCTATTCCAAAAACCTTGAAGAAGCTTAGAGTATTCTTAGCATTGATAGGCTATTAATGCCAATTTGTCATAAACTATGGTCAAATAGTAGCACCTCTAATAACATTATTAAAGAAGGAAGAATTTTATTGGGCCCAAGTAACAACCGAATCTTTTCAAAAACTTAAGGAGGCTATGTGTAGAACTTTTTTCCTAGACACACTTGACTTCAGAAAACAATTTATTGTACAGTGTGATTCCTCATGCCATGGCATTGGTGCATTTTTAATGTAATAAGGAAGGCCCCTTTCCTTTGAAAACAACCATCTTAAAGGAAAAAAAAAATTACTCAAACCCATTTATAAAAAATAAATTTTGGGCATATTAGATGCAATTATTAAATGACACCACTACCTAATAGGACGACACTTCAAAGTAAAAAAATATCATGATAGTTTGAATTAGTTCTTGGTGGAATGATTATCTTCATAGGAGCATGAAAAATGTGTTACAAAGATGCTAGGAATGACTTTTAAATTACATACAAAAAAGGAAAACATAATGTTGTGGAAAATGCCCTGTCAAGGAAAGAAGAAGAAACATAGGGTTCATTATGTGATATTTCTATTCCATAATCTAATTGGGTGGAAGAAGAAAGGATATAATGGAAGAAATTTCAATAGGTATGCAAGATCATTGAAGAACTACAAGAGTACCCAGTTCATTAGATATTTTTTTATGGGAGAATCATTTTCTATGGTATCATAATCACCTATATTTATTTAATAATTCCCAACTCAAATAGAAGGTACTTATGTAATTGCGCACTTCTCCTTCTTGAAAACATACCACAAGATCAAGAAGGACATTTTTGGGGAAGGTCTTAAAATAGATGTTCGAATTTTTTTTTTGAATGTGTGGTCTGCCAACATAATAAAGGAGAGACAATAAATATTCTATATCTCATACAATTATTAGCTATACCAAGTTAATGTTGGAAAGAAGTTTTAATGGATTTTATTGCAAGTTTACCAAAATTTGAAGGAAATATTGTCATCATGGTATTAGTGGATCAATTGAAAAAATATGCCCATTTTTATCTCTTTATCATCCTTTTAAAGAAAGTATGTTAGACACAACATTCATGGAAACAATTCAAAAGATGAATGGAGCCCCCAAGATTTTTGTATGTGACATAGATCCAATTTTTAATAGAAATGTTTCGACTAAATCATTTTCTTTTTTGCATACTCAATTGGCTCATAGCTCATGTTACCATCCTTACTCCAATGGGAAAATAGAGATTGTGAATAAATTTTTAGAAATATATCTCCATTTATTTTCATATATTAAATACACACAATGGTTGAAGTGGTTTCCCTTGGAGGAATGGTGGTACAACACATTTTCCATGCTTCATAAAAAATGTCTCCATTTATGGAAATTTATGGATATCATCCTCCATCCATCACATCACCCTTGAAAGGGACTGTAAATTTTCAAGCAATGGAGGACCAAATATGGAACCAACAAGAGGTTCTCAAACTATTAAAGGACAACTTGGTTACAACACAAAATATGATGAAACAAAAAGAAGATAAACAACATAGTGAAGGGTGATTTGAAGTGGGGGATTGGGTATTTATGTGGCTACAACCATATAAATATATGTCCCTCAAGAAAAAAAAATGAAGGATAATAAATTATGACCCAAATATTATGGCCCTTATAAAGTGTTTTCAAAGGATTGGAAGTATGGATTAGAAATTGGAGTTTCCTCCATCTTCACATGTACATCTAGTCTTCCATGATTTTTGCTTAAAGAAGGTCATCAACAAAAAGATCCCAGTCCAAACTGTTTTACCATAGATTAATGAACAAGGAAAAATCATACTAGAACTGGAAAAAATACTTGAAACAATAATTAAGTGGCTAAGAAATCAATAAGTTATAGAGTACATCATCAAACGGAAGAACCTACCAATGGAAGAGATGACGTCAAAATATGAGTTCTTTATGCAAAAATGACCATGGTTAGTCAAGTGTTTAGTACAACACTTGTTTAAAGGAGATGAGAATGTTAATCCCTATACAAATCCCCATGTTATATGAAAAATGCCTTCTTAATTCCTAGATATTGAATTATTACATTTGTAGTGTTATATTTGTATGTAGGCTAGAATCCTTCATGAGAGCCCTTCATTATAATTATACCCCTTGTTGGCAATTTCAGTTAACAGAAAGCAAATCAGCGTATACTTGTCATTGATGGCAAGTACAGTTGTGGTTGCAGTGATGACAATAGCAATGAATAGAAGCGCAGCAATAATCGGGAGGAGAAGAGTCAGTGACCACAGGATCTCATTCAAATTTCCCGAAAGAACGAGGGTCGTCAGATCTGTAGAAGTTGCGAGGAAGATAAGCCATCGAAGATTCGGGGCTCGGGATTTCAATATGCAAAGTTCACTCGACAACAAAAACCCCGAAATCGCGATATGCAATTTCGCGATTTGATTGCAACTGTTAAAAGCAAGCTTGAGATATGGATCGTTGATTTTTCTCATCGGAGAATCGGGAATCGGAGTTTCACGAGTCTCGTGAACAATGACAACGAAAACCCCGAAATCACGATATGCGATTTCACGATTTGATCGCAGCCGTTAAATTAAGCAGGGATCTGGACCATTCATTCATATGGACGCGTGACAGCTAGGAGGCCTCATCGGATTTTCGGGGATCGGGATTTCATAATGCAAAGAACACAATGCAACGAAAACCCCGATTTTGCGATATGCGAAATCCCGACTGAATCTGAACCGTCAGATCAACAT
>SNQJ01S0003625.1:20782-32276 GCA_010110895.2 Picea sitchensis
GAGTTGGTGCTCATATGTATGATAATGTAAAGAATGTAACTATTACTTATCATATAAAGAAAAGAGGTTTTTACCCTGTATGGGTTTCCTCAGGAAATATATGTCTCTGTGTTTCTCATATATGTGACTGATGCTGAATGAGCCATTGTTTATTTCCCTGCATTATTTTGATCATCATTTAATGTTTCAGCAAAGAGTTTTAAAAGAAGCATAATTGTTTAAGCACGGTAACAACTGATTCACCCCCCCCTCTCAGTTGTCCAACACCCCTTGTCTCCTATATATATACCAAGGAGACCTAGTATTAAGGGAATTTTATCTCATCTTGTATATTGGATATATTGTAAAAGGAGGTTTCCCCTTCAAAGTGGACTGCATTCATTGAATTTTTGTCAATTTTAAGGCATTGGATAATAGCATTGTCATCTTATCTTCTTAAATATTTAACTAATTCTCAAACCTTCTGGTGAAATATCCCTCTCCTTTAATAGGAATTGGGGTATCTCTATTAATTACTACAAACATAACACCATTTTCAATTTCAATTACAAGACCGAAGGTCATAATGTCGAGAAGAATTAATGGATGCCTTCATTTTTCAATTTTTCCACCTAAAGTGTAGAACCATATGAAATAACTTCATTGTAGTTTGTTCTTTTACAGAGTTTATTTCCATCAAATAATTCTTGGAGGATTTCTTGCAGCTTTTGAATGCGGGTGGAGACTCCTACCAATAAAACTTAGTCAATTTTCTATCTTCTCATGTTGTCATCTTCCAAACATTACTTCATGATTTCCATGCACATTTAAACAAATCAACATTTATCTCCTCAACATTTTATCTACTAATATTTATATGAAAATATATTACTTAATAGAGGAATTAAATATCAATCACTTTATCCATGACAAACTATAGACTTATTTTCTTTCTGTTGTATTATGAGCAGACTATCAGAAGAGATTTTTCACTTGTGGTAAATTCCTTTTTGGTAATGGAATTTTAGGTATATCACAACCCATCCCCTCTTGGAAATTATTTGTCGTAGTGTGCTAGGGATATTAGAGAATTCAAAGGAAATTGTAGGGTTAATGCTTCAACCTAAGCATACAAATGAGCTAGGGTTTGGGATAAAACCTAGGGAGATAAAGACAAAAATACTTCTTCATGTGATACTAGAGGACAAGGGATAAAGAAACACCTTGCACATTTGTTTTAGAAAAAAAGGATCGTGGAGCAATAAAATAAAACAAATGCGGAAATAAAACATAGAAGATACACAATACAATAGAGAGGCAAATAGACATGGCTGACCCTGTGTGGGCTACGCCCACCAGAGAAATTTCCATATCCTTCCTTTATTATTATCCAACAAATGAAGGGATACAACCTACAACACACTCATTGTAACTTTCTCATATTTCTCTCATAGTCTCTTCTCTCATAATACAATATTCGCAATGATACATAGCCGCAATACATATCCCTCATAAAAGAGGCTTTCCTTCTAGAGGAGAAAAACCCTAACAAAATTTCTACTGTTAGATCTATGGCCTGATAATGAATGATCCAAATTTGCTATGAAATTACAATATACATTTACAAGGAAAAATTTCCTTCGTGTGCTTCACCCCCAAAGCCCCACTGAGAGCCCACTTGCCCGCAGACCTCGTGGGGGGGTAACCCCCTCTGTGTGGAGGAGTGTAAATTATTTTTTGGTGTAAACTCTTCATGGGGTATAAACACGGTTGAAAACAAATACCTCTGAATCATGAATATAATTAGGCTCCACAACCAACAAATTTTTGGGTACATGTTTAAGTGCCAAGGAGGATCTTCGATGGAGAAGGCTAGGATTTTCATGGTTTTTGTAGCTAGGGTTTAGAGAGGTTGAAATTGTAAAAAATTGTGCTAAGATGTTTTAATGTACATGACCTTTATCGCATATATATTAATGAAGTACTTTAGCTATCTAATCATTCTCTAGTTTTAGATGGATGTTTATTTGAACTACTATCTTCTTTATTGGGTAATTTCCAACACTTGTTGTTCATGATGATTTGACATTACATGAGGTTGAAATTGTTCCCTGATTTATGGTCCATATGGAAGATAAGAAGTTAGATTTACTCGTGTAAATTTTTTTGTAATAAAGTAGTTTTAGATCCATTGTATGCATGGCAGATTGTGCCTCAATAGATGAAACTTCTTATTGTTGAAGTGCACCTTTTTGTATATTTTCTGTCATTCTCTCTCATGATTTGGGTTGAAAGGATGTGAATTGTTGTTTTCTATTTTCTATTATAATTAAATACTTTGATCAACCCTAAGGATGAAAGTTCATGGTGACTAGATTCGAGAAACCTCTGTTGTGACATGAAATTCCTAAATTTTCATTAATTTTCCATAGGCAAAAAACATTATACAACAAGTAGATATTTGTAACAAGAAAAAATGAAAATATAATTCGAGAAAAATGTAATATGTTATTGCAAGGAAACTATTAATACAATAGTGAAAGCAATATTAGAAGTTGTTTTATTGCATTTCTCTATTTCTGTTGTATTTTTGTTTTTTAAGTATTGTAGGATGTTATAGGTAGTGGCTATTATATTTTTACTAACATGAATATGTGGACCATAACTTCTTGCAATTTTATGAAAACTTATATGAGAGTGGTTGTATTGTAGCTTACAAATATTTTTATATCACTAAAAGGAAAAAATGAAAACACAAGTTCAAGGAACACATTTGAGTATAGCGCAAGAGATTGAATGAAAATATGAAGCTATAAATTCTAGATATTTTAAAGTGTGAAAAGAAAGTCTCATTAGTTTCATAATAAATTATTCAAACTATGAAAAATAACAATGAAAACCACATAAGCACTAGTTCTAAAATCAATTTTCTTCATGTATATTTCATAATATAGCATCTTGGTTTTGATAAGAAAGAAAATTTACATAGGAAAACATCATCATGCTAAAAATAATTATTGGAAGATCATAAACTATCATGCATCTATTTATGTGTTATTAAAGTAAAAATAATGTTCATAAAGCGTAGGCTTTAGATAATACTTTCATCTTAATCTATGTAGAACTTTGAAACTAAATCATAAACCATTGCATATACTAATATAGGAATTATTATACGTATCAACTTGAATACTAAAATATGTTGAGTAGGTTAGAAAGAAATTTATGTGTTATTAAAGTAAAAATAATCTTCATAAAGCATAGGCTTTAGATAATATTGATAATACTTTCATCTTAATCTATCTAGAACTTTGAATCTAAATCATAAACCACCATTGTATATACTAATATAGGAATTATTATAAATATCAACTTGAATACTAAAATGTTTAGTAGGTTAGAAGGAAAGTCTACCATGGACATGTGAATAGCAATTCATATTCCAAACATTCTATGCATAGAAAGAACCTAAAACAATTGTTTTTCCATGGGCTTGAACTCATCATAGGAGCTACACACGAGCCATATTATAAAAAACAACATGCCAACGATGCCAATAGATATTTTAGATCCATAGAATTAAAACATGCGACTCTCTATGTTCATAATCGATTCAAGTCATTTGTGAGTCCCGGTAAGGTCATAGCCTTTGAAGGCACATAAAATTTAAAATGACTCAAAAAGAGATAGAAAGAGATAAGAGAGTTAATGGGAAAGAAAAACACCAATGATAATGTGATATTAGAAATAGAGAACAAAATTGACACTATTCCAAGGTTTCCAATTAATTATTATTCAAAGACATACATGTGTAATTGAACCTAATACCTGTAGAGATGGGCTAATCCATGAAACCAATGAGCCTATAATCCATTAAACCAATGAACCTATTATTTTTCCCCAACTTGAGTTAATACCTGTAGATATGGGTTAATCCATGAAGCGAATAAGCCCATTAGTTTTCCCTAACTTTGAATTATTTTTATCAAGAACGTAAACTTAAGGCCATGATACAAAGAGCAAAGTGTCTAAATATTTCATAGTGCATGTAAAACCAACTTATCTAGGGAATTATCAAATAAAAATTATTAAGGGAATCCACTTTTTGTTTTAGAAAAAAAACATTTCAACTTGAAATTCAAAACCCCATCAACTTTTCTTAGGAACACAAGTTATCTAGGTAACCAATAATTTAATACAAAACATCAAGACAACGGGAAACCAAGGAAGATGTGGGTTGTCGAAATTGGAAACAAATAAAATGTAGAGCAAGTTAAACGGAAAGTCCAACTATGGCATATGAGGAGGAATCCATATTCTAAAATGCATATCGAAAGTAAGCATCTAATTTTATTTTTTTCCATGGGTTGAACTTATTGTAGAAGCCCCAAGAGTCTTAATCTATATACACCCTCAAAACTAAATCAAAATTCATGATTCCTTATACCGGACATGATCATAGCTCGAATAATAAAATGTAGAGCAGGTTAAAATGAAACTCCACTTGAAGCATGCAAGCAGGGATTCATATTTCAAAAAGTTTATCCGCATTAAGAACCTAAACCTTTGTTTTTTTTCAAAGGGCTTGAACTCATCATTGGAGCTACACCATAGAAATATCAATTCTAAAATAGTAGTTAGGGACGATTATTAACCTAATTGTAGATTTAGGTTATTAGAGGGTCGAGACACAAATTCAATGGTTGACTTTGTAGTTGGGCCCTCCGATAATTCAAATCTACAATTAGATTAAACTTAGATATAGACCAATGTGAATTAACAACAAAGCCCCAACGAAATACTAGCATGTATGGAATATTTGAAATAGAGAAACAGACTCACTTTATTCTATGGATTACAATCCTTAGTTAATTAAGGACATACGTGGGGCATTCCACCTTGTTGGAGAGATTAACTCCTAATTTTATTTTGTTTAATGTGAGATTCTATTATTTAGGAGTTTGTTAGATCTAACTGGTTGTGAGATATTTTCTCTAACTATTAGATCCTATTATAAGTTCACGGTTAAGATATTCCCTCATGAGTTTGTTTTCTAGTTGAGGCAAATATTCATGTATAAATATGAGTGCTTAATTTAATAAGAAACAATTTTATTGTGTGTGTGAAGAAAATGTCTAATATCCCATTTTTCTAAGTTGGTATCAGAGCTGGTACAACCCAAGCTATCTCATGAGAGGGGATCTGATCATGGAAAATTTTTAATTTTAATCATTTGTATATATGTAGGATAGTAGAGTGTGTTGCATTGTCTATTTGTTGTATTTATTTTGTACATGTTTTGTGAGAGAATTGTTTCCCTTATTAGAATGATATTGTTTCCTATACTATGAAAAGTTTTTTAAATATTGTTGCATAATCATCAATGTCATCATTGTCAAGAAAAATTATGTGTTGTCATGGAGAACAATTATTGGAGCTTCCTACACATAGTTGGAGGATTGTAGTAGAGATACCAGCGCAGAGCTTCCAATTGGATATGATATCACAGAATAGGAAAGATAGTTCAAGCCATCCGTGCTAGGCCTTGTTGGAAGTGATTTCGCATTGTCTAAGTTGTCGATGGGAACTTTGGGTTACGTGGACCCAAAACATTATCTCATACATTACCCAAGTGAGGAAACTACATGTGCAGAGGAGTAGGACTCAGTCTAAGAATTGTGAAGAAGCCCGAGATTTGATCCTGAACCACTAGCACATATGATTCAAAACAACCTATAGAGCCTACACATAGGAGAGCCAAAATTATTTTTTTCCGTGTACTCAAGAAGGTTCTACATTTTGATGGTGATTGTATTTCTTATTGTCACTAATATATGTAGAACGAGAATAGATCTCCACACAAATGGAGCTGCAACAATGATTTTTCTTTTTTCTTTTTTGTTTCTCATATCTGTGTGCATCATCTCTCGAATCGATGAGATTCTTTTGTTTCTTGGTGAATGAGGTGTCACAAGAACACTATACAACCTTCTGGTGAAGAAAGAGTGAAACTTGATTGATATTATAGACATTTTGTAGCATGGCTAAAGAGCTTGTGTTTCTTAGTGAATGTCATGCCATAAGAACACTATCATTAGGTTGTGTTTACAATTTGTGATGATGAATGAAATAGGTCATGTTGTAAGTTTGACTTCTAGATACATTCAATATATCAACTTCTTGTTGGAAGATTGGTTTTTGTCATTGATGTCAACCCTAGTCATGGGTTTTGGACTGCAAGATTGATGAAGGTATTGTAAGAACTGAAATTTAATTAAGCCTAAAATTTTCATAATGTTTAAATAATAAGATTAATCAGCAAGCAATAAGCAATTTCATTCAGCATATAAGCAACATAAATTTGAATTTATGAACAAAAATCTATAAATTTACATAATCATCCACATAACTCATCAAATTCATAAATAAAAATATCTCTGCCTGATGCTAATTCCCGCTGATCTGGTTGCCCTCTCAGCTTCTTTGCCCAGCCTGATGCTTTGACCAATCCCTGCCCAAACCGACTAACCACCCAACCAACTAGGAGAAACCTATTTGGCTCCCTAGCTCCAGGATACCGTAAGGAATCCTGGCCCCCGTGCCCAAAACCCCCAGCAACCCAGTGCCCCCTGCAATGATTCACAAAAACCCCCAAAACCAAGCTCCCAACACCAGAAAAATATGCAAACCAGAAATATAGTCTTCTCCCCTCCAATAATTCTTCCTCCCCCAATTTTCATAATCCCCTCACGTAGGACTCTTCCCTGTCATATCTTCCCCCATCCACCGACTCCCTATCCTCCATTAATTACCTTATCCTCCCCCATTATTACCTTATCCCATGTCTTTATTACCTTATCCTTCATTTAATGCTTCTTTCCCCCCCCTTCATACGTAAAGTCTTATTATTAATAATTTAAAGTTATTAAGCCCCTCTAATTTATTACTCAAGTCTTTAATGAGTCAATTAATTAATTAATTAATCATCAACATATATGAACAATTAATTAATAAATAAATAATTAATATTATTAAGAAATAATCATTGTTTAACTAAAACATATTAGGATAGTCAGATTATCTAATTAATTATAATTAATAAACCCTATGCAACTATTTAACCATGGTTGTTACATACACCCACCCTTTAGGAAACTTCATCCCGAAGTTAAGGTATCTCATGGTACAAATGAAAAGAAACATGGTTCACACATTCATAACAATTAACCGAGACTATTAGTAAGTAAGCCAAGAAAACTCATACATACGAGTGTACATGTACAAGAAATGCATGTGTAACTAGTACATACAAGTCTCGTGCATGTACTAATAATTAATAATTATCACCCTTTAGTAATTTATGTATGTATCCAATCCAATCAACAAGACTAGTCTTTTATAAAAGACAATAAACCAATCAAATGTTTGCGAAATCTTTTAATTACAATTATCCAGTTCAACAATTTTATTTAGAAAACTATGGTTTAGTTACATAATTATGAATATTCATATATACACATTTTTTTTAGAAGGGAAAAACAATAATTTCCACCATAAGACAAATCTTCATACACTCTCAACTATTTCTACTCATCCTTCCTCCCTAACTTACTTCCATCTTCATTTCTATCCTTCCTCTGCTGGACTATCTTGGAGCATCAACTGTATTGACCTAACTCCAAATAGAACCCATAAGCGGAAGTGTCACTATCTCGACCAAGCTTCCCCAGCAGGCAACTGACAGTCATCATCACACGTCTCGAGGAGTGTGAGCTAACACCGTCCTCCCATGACTTCAGGTTTCAGAGGATACACAGTGAGAAATGCCTCCACTCCTCCTAAGCATAACTAGGGTCCACACCCTGCAATGGAATATACAGTGGCACTGTGTTGCTGGGATTTTTGTCATCGTTTATTGGGTTTTGGGCAGTCTCATCACCTGAAATTCTGCACTGGTCCACATATCATGGCAATGCATCCAAACCAATATAATTTCACATACAAATATTCATACCATAATGTTTCTCGGCTAGTGTTCATGACATCCACTTTCATCATCATTATCCCTTGGCTATTTCATAGGCCATAACCTGCAGATTAGTCTGTAACACAAACTCATACATTTCTATGCATTATCATCATGTAATTGCATACAATCATTATTTCAATTTGGTATCCATGTACCAACAACTTAACATCAAAGTTTTCAAGTTAGAAATAGATCTCATAATATCCCATAATTCAATTTCGACACCCATTCATAAATTTATCATTTACAAAATAGATTACATCATATCCAACATCATTATAATAGCATTTAAACCTTCATAGGATTCTCATTCACACAATATGTTGCATCATATACATCATCATCAATAACATTTAAACATTCATAAAATTTACATTTACATAGTAGATTGCATTATATCCATCATCATCAATAATATTTAACATTCATAAAATTTACATTCACATAGTAGATCGCATTATATCCATCATCATCAATAATATTTAACATTCATAAAATTTACATTCTCACAATATATCGCATCATATCCATCATTATCCAAATATATTTAAACATTCATAAAGGTTCATACGTATTAAAAGATTAAGTGTATCATTTAATAGTTTCACTATGAGTAGAAAATAAAAGTGTAGGCCTCAGGTAATCCTAGATGTCTAAGTCAAAAGTTCGTGTTACATACACCCCACCTCCGAGAAACATATTCTCGAGGTGGTAAAAAAAGTGAGGGATAGTCTCATCGTAGTGTCTCGGCGTCTTCCCAAGTAGCAGATTTTGGACTATACTTGTCCCACTGGACCTTAACTTGGTCTACCAGACAGTTCCTGAGTTGTTGGATTCTACGGTCCAATATGTGTAATGGTTCTACCGTGAGAGTTCCCATGTCCGATACCTGCAATTCCTTCCAATTTAGTTTATGTGATTCATCAGCAACATAATGACGTAAAACAAAAACATGAAAAACATTATGACTTTTATGCAAGTCGAGTGGCAGTACAAGACGATAGGCAATGGGTCCAATTTTCTCTTGGATTCTGAATGGTCCTATAAATCGAGGTGACAACTTTGTCCCCTTCTCGAACCATATGGTACTCTTTTTTTTTTTAAGTAAAAAGAGGCAGTACCTGTTATATTGCTATGATCAAAATACAATAGTCAAGACAGTGAGTGATGCCAGCTGTCCCGCCTAAGCAGGAAACTGGGACAGCTGGGCATCCATATCCAGGTGTCACACCATATGCATAGGTGGAAAAATTTACAGAGTTAACAGTGCTATGTCCCGCCCGAAGGAAACCGGGACTGATAATCAAAGCCTGAAGGCTGGTTATTCTAACTAGAACTATGACAACATAATAGCTAGCTAACACAAGGGAGGTAGTATAACCATAGCACAAAAACATGATGGAACCTGTGAGCCATGCAGCTTGTCCTATACCTCGGAGTGCCTCCATCGCGCAGGGAACATGTAGGTGCGCGCACAGGTCGGGCATTGCTTTTTGGACGTTGCTCGAGAGTGTGACATGAAAAACATGTCGAGCCGCTGCTCTATTTGTGCCAGGCGAAATATTTGATCGTCCATTTTGCTTCTGATATCGAAAACGAGGTTGAGGTAATCCCAATTTGCAGCAGGTGGCTTCTCCTGGCTGTAGCTGGCCGTGTTATCCTTGCGGGTGTCCTCGTCCTCCTCCTTTCGCTGATGTCGTTGGCGCTCTTGCCCTGTATCTTCCGTCGCCTCGGTGGCCTCAGTGGGTATCTCCTCAACCACATAGCAGGGGGTATAAGGCCTCTCATCGATGACTGTGGAGGGGTCGGGCCCCTCACTTACAGGTTGAAGGAGGCCACGGGAGCCAGAGCTGTCACTTGGATTCCAATTCTCTGGAATTATGAAAAGAGTGGGCCCGGGAGGGCTTGGCGGGCCGCTTGCTGGTATACCTTCTTCTACGACCACCCTTGGAGGCGCTCTCAGTTTGAGCTTTCGTCGTCGGGCGGCAATTGCCATGGCTCTTTCAATTTTTTTCTTTTGCTTGCGCCTGGACTCTGCAGCATACCAGGCCGCCCCGCGTCGTGGTCTCCCTCAGATTCGAGGCATGACTGGTCCCCTGCGAAGAATATTGATGCTATCTGTATCTGTCAAGTTGCTGCGAAGGGGAGGCGGAGTTGCTAAGTGCAGCCTCTGCACCTAAGAAGACAAAGTGAGGCCTCCGCAGCACTGGTTCGTATGTGAAAAGTAGGCTCCCCGGAGCAAAATGCTGCTTGCAGTCACGACCCAAACAACGAGCTCCACTATCAACACAATTATTATATCCATGGCATTAAACCTCGCCATGATTTCCTGCTGGTTAGTGCTCTGGGGTGAGGTACCTTGCACTCGCGCGAGGGTACTTCTCAAGGGATATCTCCTGTGCGTATACATGTGGCTTAATGGCTGGAGTGATACGAGCCGATGGAAGCATTTACGCAGCGTCCCCTCTCATTCCCACCTGGCACAATCGCACCGCCTGTCACCCCATCCAGGGGAACCATATGGTACTCTTATTAGGCCTGATACGAATGAAAACCTCGTCTCCCACTTCATAACTTCGGTCGGTCCTATCTATATCTGCATAACTTTTCTGCCTATCCTGTGCTTCCTTTAGTCTATGCCTAATCTAAATCACCCGTTCCTCCATCTCTTGAATCAATTATGGCCCAACTGTTACTTGGATGCCTAGTCTATCCCAACTCAATGGTGTTATGCATGGCCTTCCATACATATCTTCGTAGGGTGGCATTCCGATGGAGCTATGAAAATTGTTATTGTAGGCAAACTCTAACAAAGGTAGGTACTTCTCCCATTGGGTTTGATTATCCATGACATACATCCTGAGCATGTCTTCCATGACTTGATTTACTCTCTCGGTTTGCCCATATGTTTTAGGATGAAAAGTTGTGCTTAAGTTCAACTGAGTCCCCAACGCTGACTGCAAACTTGTCCAAAACCTAGAAGTGAATCTGGAGTCCCTATCTGAAATGATCTTTTTAGGTATCCCGTGCAAACGGATAGCCTCATTTACAAACACACATGCCACATCAGTGACATCGTAAGTGTCTCTTACTGGAATGAAATGAGCACTCTTGGTTAACTTATCTACTATCACAAGAATGACATTGTGTCTATGAGATGTGAACGGTAACCCCACAACAAAATCCATAGAGATGACTTCCCACTTGGACATAGGAACATCATGTGGTTGTAGGAGGCCTGTCAAGTGATGGTGGTCGACTTTCACTTGTTGACACTCTAGGAATTTGGCGACGAAATGGACTACATCTTGCTTCATGCCTACCCAAAAGAAAAGTTTCCTCATGTCTGCGTACATCTTCTTCACACCCGGATGTGCACAATAAAGTGCTCTATGGGATTCCTTTAGTATGATGCTTCGAATATCCCCATCTTTAGGGATGTACATCCTTCCTCGATATATTAACAGTCCGTCTTCTTCCAAACTA
>SNQJ01S0003625.1:57433-75631 GCA_010110895.2 Picea sitchensis
TCAACCAATCATCACATAGAACCTGATAATGCTTCCTGAGACTTCTTCAATTTCTACAATTCTTCAATTCTTGGAGTACTCTGATCCTATAGATAATATTACTCAATGTATTCTCTGAAACTCCTCCAATTTTCATGCCTTGAATCCTCCCCAAAAAGAGGTTATAGAAAGAATGGTAGACTTTATTCAATTCTGGTCTGTTCAAAAGACCCAACTTGTACAGCATGCCCTGTGCTCAATATTTAACTTCCAATTTTGAAATCTTACACAAGAAACTAAAATCCATACTATTTCCAATGGAAGTGGTCCCACTTCATTTGGATTCTATATGAAGAAGTTATGACTAGTTGACTTGAAACACCTGTTTATTGACTAGCTTCAGGACTTGTCACAAACCCTATCTTCCATAGAGTGTATCTCCATAATTATAGTGAATCAAGAGATGAAATTTTTACCAGAGGTACCTTGAAATGTATTCTAAATACCAAAGCGATTTCACCATCTGAATCGTTCTAGAAATAAAGTTATAGCAAAAATAGTAAGATGACCTGAAAATAACACACCTTAGAACACATCACCAAAAGACTTCATCCTCCCTTGAAATCTGACCTTCTTTTACTTATTCTTCCCTCTGAAATTTGACTTGTATCAAATGAATGTATAATGATGTTTATTTATACCATTTATGTCAGTTCATTTTAACATTAGGGACAACCTGACGCTTTCTTATTTTGTAATTATATTCTATAATTATCCTCAGGGCCTACATGTACAATTCACTTTGTCATCTTCAAAAATTCATTTCTCCTCAACCATGACGATCCACATGACGTGCCACATACCACCAAAAAAAACATGATGTATACTATCCATCCATGGGTGTTGTATCTGCATGTGCATTTTCCTTCATGTCCAAATACCTTCATCAATCTTTGGAGTCCAAAACCCATAATTAGGATTGACATCAATGACAACAACCAATCTTCCAACAGTATTTTCACTGGAGAGAAGAAGCAGAGAAAAGTTTCAATCTGTTAAAAAGGAATATTACTGAACAACCATTTTTGGTGTTGCCAAATTTCAGTAAGACGTTTCAAGTCAAATGTGATGCAAGTGGATTTGCAATTGGAGTGGTCTTGAGCCAAGACAACAGGTTGATCGCATACTTCAACGAGAAACTAAATGAGGCAAAGATTAAGTATTCAACGTATGACAAGGAATTTTATGTGGTCATACAAGCGTTGAAGAAATGGTGACATTATTTGGTTCCTAAAGAGTTTGTTTTGTACAACGATAATCACGCTTTACAATTCGTGACTCAACAGGACAAGTTGAAGCAGAAGCATGCAAAATGGGTTGAATACATGCAAAATTTTACTTTTGTAATTAAGCATATTTCTGGAAC
Source organism: Picea sitchensis (assembly GCA_010110895.2). Taxonomy (NCBI): domain Eukaryota; kingdom Viridiplantae; phylum Streptophyta; class Pinopsida; order Pinales; family Pinaceae; genus Picea; species Picea sitchensis. The sequence continues at coordinate 58,839 of SNQJ01S0003625.1, forward strand.
TGCTAACAAAATTGTTGATGCTTTGAGAATGAAATGTTTTCTTATGTAGGAGTTCAGAGTCAAAACATTGGGTTTTGATAACCTCAGGGAAATGTACAAGGATGATCCAGATTTTAAAGAGGCGTATGAGGCATCTGATAATCCAATTCTCAGGGACAGAAGCCAATGGACCGAATATATGATCCAAGATGGATTTTTATTTAGGAGCAATCAGTTATGTATTCCACAATGCTCCATGAGAGAGAATCTGTTGAAAGAAAAACACAGTGGGGGATTGGTCGGACATTTTGGTCATGATAAGACATTCTCAAAGTTGAATGGCTCATATTTTTGGCTAGGGATGAGGACAGATGTCAAAATATTTGTGGACAAATGTAGAATTTTTCATCACACAAAGGGAAGAAAGTAGAACACAGGGTTATACCAGCTATTAACCATACTTCAGAGGTCGTGGGATGGAGTGAGCATGGATTTTATATTGGGGCTACCAAGAACGCAAAGAGGATTTGATTCAATATTTGTGGTGGTAGACATATTTTCAAATATGGAACATTTTATACCATGCCAGAAAACTAGCGATGCAACTCATATTGCGAACATGTTTTTCAAGGAAGTGGTCAGACTTCACGACTTGCCAAGAAGTATTGTTTCAGATCGAGACACCAAGTTCATGGGACAATTATGGAGGACTTTATGGAAGAAGCTGGGGAAAAGTTTTTCATTTATCTTAGCTTATAATCCTCAGACTGATGGGCGGACAAAAGTTGTAAACAAAAGATTGGGAGATTTGCTAAGGAGCCTAGTGACTGAATACCACAGTTAGTGGGATCACATTCTGCCACAGGCGGAATTTGCTTCCAATGATTCAATTAACAGAAGCACAGGGCAGAGTCCATTTTAGATTGTTTATGGAATGCAACCCACGAGAGTGTCTGAATTGAAAGATTCAAAATAGACTGAATTCAGAAGTGCTAGTGCAGAGGATTTTGCAGAAGAAATGAAGAAACTTCACAGTCAAGTAAGGGAGCATTTGCAAAATTCAAGTCAAGAGTATAAATGCAGAGCAGATCAACACAGGTGAGAACTTCAGTTTGAAGTTGGTGATCTGATTCTTGCACATTTGAGGAAAGAAAGGTTCCCAAGGGGAACATATAGCAAACTGAAAATGAAAAAGATTGGACCATGCAAGGTCTTGAAAAAATTTGGGGCAAATGCATATGAGATTGAATTATCTGATGGGATCGGAATTTCACCGATATTCAACATATCAGATTTGTATCCTTATAGAGCTGAAGAAGCAGGAGTCAAGAATGAATAGACAGAGGTTCAATGGAATAAACAAATGCCTGCAGTTGAAAAGCCACAGATGGAAGGTATACTTGACAAGATAGTCAACAAGAAGACCAGGAGGAAAGAGTATTTTGAATACTTGGTCAAATGGAAGGGACATCCAGTTGAAGATGCCAACTGGGAAGATGAACCATAAATTTGGAAGCATGGACAGACTGTGCAAGAGCTCATGAACAAGAGTCTATGAAAATTTTCAAGCGAGGGAGTATGATGCAGGAGCATTGCCAGCAACAAGCGAGCGCGGAGGCGAAATACAGTTGGGATGAGCGCCAACACATTTCAACACATTGCAAAAGTGTTTTGGAATGTTTTTGAAATATTAATGTAATAAGGCGTACCTTGCATTTATATTTTGGAGGATGTAAATAGATCATGAGCGATTTTCTCTCATCTGTAGTAGGTAGAGGCATTTATGCATAGTTAATGAAAGTAGGTAGATTTTAAATTCCAGATTAGACAATTTAGAGCGTAGGAGGGAAAACCGACTATAGACATCCTCACCTTTGTATCATTGTAACATTAACAATCAGATATCATTGAGCATAGAGCAGAAGAAGAGAACTATAGAAAAACGTTGTAGAGAAGAACCCATGTACAAAAGTTCTGAATTAATATAAGAAGCTTTGACTCAGATTCATGGTGTTGGGATGATTTCTATGTATACATGTTGAATGGTATGCTTATGGTTGTTATTCTCTCTATTATGCATTTGCTTTAATATTGTGTGAATGTATGATTTCATGTTGAATGTTTGAAGTCTGAGAGAGAGAGAGAATGAGTTTCAATTGTTTCTGTTCCTGAGTGAGAAGTTCCTGTAAGGAGTGCAGTGAAATTGTCCGCAAGGAGTGCACTGACGGAGATTCAGAGTTTATCTTTGAAAGCTCAGGAGGGATACTGTTATTCTCATTCTACAGAAGTGAAGGTGAAGGCACATAAGTTGTGCAAGGTGTGCACATGCCGGTTGAAAGCTGAGGACTTATCAACTAAAGGGTGAGTTGAAGGACTGTTGTTGCAGGAGGGTGCACAGAGTCAAGATAATCAAATACTTAGAAGTATTTGAAGGGTTTCTGCAAGGAGTGCGTGCAAGAGTATTTTTGAAGACTCGAGTTTGCAAAGAAAGTTCAGGAGGGTTAGTGCCATTGAAATACTTCAAAGGGAGGCAAAGTGAAGTTGCTTGCAGGAAGTTAAGTTCGAGTGGAAGAACCTTGGCTTATTTTGCAGGAGTTATCAAGGAGGGAACGAGCGGTCGAAATTCTCTATGGAGAATTCTCGAAATCACGAGGACCGTAGGATCTACAGAAGTGGCAGGGTGATTAGAAGCAGGCGAGCTTACCACTCTGGGATCCAGAATCAACATGGACCATTGATCGTTATTTGCACAAGCCGTTGGATCATTTCGGTATTTTGGGGTTCCTAATGCCGAGGAGTTGAGCATAGTGAAACAAAAGTCCCAAAGTCGCGAGTTGCGATAAGAATTGGATTAGCATTTTGGGATTTCGGCATTTCGGGAGTCGGGAGACGGAGGAGACAGCGCTTTGGAAGAAAGAGTCTCGAAAACCCGAAAGAGTGACATGTGGTAGGAGTCTGTGTCAGAAATAGAAAGTGGTTGAGTGGACAGGTGGTGTGTCCTTGTCAAAGTGGTGGAGTCAAACCTTGTGGACCGTTTCAGGGTTCGAAGGTTAGAGAGTTAGGAACTTTGCATCTGGATTCGCGAAATTGTGAAGTCAAAAATCCCAATGAAGTGAGAAGTCCGTTGTGGGGCCAACCTTTGTTGAATGTATCGGGATTCAACATTTCAGCATTTTCGAGGACAAAGGATCGGGGTTCTTTGTTCCGAGATTCCCAAAATCACGAAACGTGATAACGATTTCGACGAATCGACATTTCGGGTTTCAGCGGTTGAAGGGCTGAGAAAGTCGAAAGGAGAAGTTGCGAAGTTGCGAAATCCAAAGTTCTGAAATCACAAAAGGTCTGATCATATTGTTTGATTGGAAGACTTGTGTTGATGCTTCGTGTTTGATCATGCGAGCACACCCATAACGACCTATGGATACACTATTGAGTGTGAAGGGTATTTCCTGAGGGGAAACCAAAGAGTCAATTAGTCTCAAAGGGCAGATTAGAACGATCCTGCGCAGACCTTGGTCCTGATGGTTTGGGGGTCTGCACCAAAAAATCAATGTTCTGAAGGAATTGCATCTTCAATAGATTAAATGATATCAGAGAATGATGGTTGTGTGATGGAGCTCATTCTATGAGATTTCAAAAGTGGATAGAGATGTTTTTGAATACTTTACCATACATAGATGAAAAATATTAGATATCAAGGCAAGTACATGTCAAGGGAGGGTGTTGGAGATATTAAATCGTACTTTTCTTGTGCTTAATGTGAGATTCCATTATTTAGGAGATTGTTAGATCTAGTTGGTTGTGAGAGATATCCTCCAACTATTATATCATATTATTAGTTTATGGTTAAGATATTCCCTCATGAGTTTGTTATGTAGTCGAGGGAAAGCTTCATGTATAAATATATGTGATTAATTTAATAAGAAACATTTTTATTGTGTGTGTGAAGAAACTCGATGGTTGATTGTGTGGTTGGTCCCTCCTGTAATTCAAATCTACAACTAGATTAAACTCAAATATAGACCAATGTTAATTAACAATTAAGCCTCAATGAAATACCAACATATATTCCATATTCAAAAAAGAGAAACAAAATCACTCTATTATAGGGATTTCAATCCTTAATTAATCAAGGACATACATGGGGAATTCCACCTAATACTTATAGGGATGGAGTATTCTTGGAAACCATTAAGCTCATTATTTTTATGTGCTTTTCCATTATTTTTATCAAGAAACTGTCATTCTAACATGCATGCAAAACAAAGTCATGTAGGGAATCATCAAATCAAAGGTGTCAAGGAAAACTACTTGTTCTTATATAAAAAAATCTATTTCAACCTTCAATCCAAAACCCCGACATTTTTTATTTAAGCACACAACGTATCCAACAAACCAATATTTGAATACAATAGATGTAGACAATGATAAACTAATATACAGGTTGTCCAAATCACTCTGCATAGAAGACAATTGAAAGTAAACTAAGACATGAGTTTTGTGGATCCCAATGCACACCCAAGTTCTAACATTGACCTTATCTACCCAATTGTCCAAAGAAAACTTGACAAAACACATGGAAGACAAAACCTTGAGCTTCTATCCAACTAGGTATCACTATAGCCAACACAAAATTACATTCTGACCAAACAAAAGACATAGGTCCCAACAATCCAAAACCCCAATTTTTTTTATTTAGGTACACAAGGTATATAATAAACCCATAGATAAATACAAACCATCCACATGAAGGGAAACCAAGACAAAACTCTATATTGTCCAAACTCAACAATAAACAAAGGTGTAGGTAGTCTAGAGAAATTTATATAGTCTAGACTCAACAATAAACCAAGGTGAAAGGTTTGTAGTGTAACATCCTGCTCTACTGAGCACAAGTTTATTGACATATGCTTTGAGGAAACTTGAATGCAAGTGATCCGGTTATGGAATATTATGATTTCATTTCGATTATGGGTTATATATGATGATGATGATGATGATGATGATGTATTGTGACTTGCTGTTAAATTGATGCATATGTATTGACAAATGTTATTGATGAGTTTCTTGAGTGTGTAGGACACATTATAGGTTATGGATGTTGATGGCATCAATGGACTTCCTTGGACTCTGGATTGAGTCAGGGAGTGGATTGTATTTGTTTCAGAATTTCATTTTACACAAATGTGACATGTGATTGATTACAATATCATTTATGTATATGTATTATTGACACTATTTTTGTCATTGGATATAAGCTTTACGATGCTTGCTAATCTGACTCACATAAGGAGTAAACGAGCCATGCACATAAACTAGAAATTTGAGGGAGAGGTGTGGCAACGTCCCTATCACAACCTACTAGCACTCCCTTTGTGGTATAAACGATAGTTTAACCATTATCTAGTTCAATAGGTCCACGATGTCATGAGGGAATACTGAGACAGTCACTCACGAATATTTCTAAGGGGCACACAATAATATTCCGTATTCCTTAGAAGCCCTTAATCTCTCACAAGGTCAAATGAATGGAGTGTTGACTCCAAGGGTCGAAAAAACTTTCAAAACCTGTCTAAGGCAAGTGGAACCCTTTGATCTCAAAGTTGCTTCTTGAAGGGCATGTCGCATAATTAAAAACTTGATTCAATAAATCTAGTTGGCCTAGAAAACATTTAAATGATTAAACCTTTTTAGAATAAAATAATTAATTAAACAATAAATTATTAATTATAAATCCTAAAAGAGTCTAAGCCTAGGTCTAAGACTAAGTCTAAGTCTAAATATAAATAAAGGACTAAATAAATTATGACTCAAGCTAAAAATAGTTGAGAATATAATCAAACTCTAGGAAAAAGGGGAACATAATTTAAAAGGTTGGATAAAATGCACATGTGTGAATGAAATTAATAAAATGGATTTTTTTTAAAATAGACGAAACAATAATATGAGATAATAGGTGTACACACTTAGAATAATATATAGAGTCAAGCTACCACTAATATAAGTAGAAGAAGAATCCTAATACAACTCTAACTAAGATCTAGTTAGGAGACACTCATTAAATGAAAAATTTGGGAACAAAGGGACATCTAAGAGGGAAAATAGGAACGCATTAGAGAATGTGAGGGAAATTGGATTTTTAATTAAAATAAAAATGGTAATTACTTGTGCAACTTGGGGAGAGGGTGACAAATGTGTGGGTGAATCATAATAATTAAATAAATTAAAAAGATAATTAATTGTGCATGAGGACATGTGTTATTGGGGATTTTTCTATAAAACAAATGTGGTAGAAGGGAAATGGATCTCACTTTTAATTGGTAATATTATGTTTCCAAAATTTTGTGGACTTTGTTTTACGTGTGAGAGTTGGGATACCAATCTTGAAAAAAAGTGAAATCCTTGTGAGGCAAGCCTTGGACATATTGTTTGTTAGTTTCTTGTGTGTGACCCCTTTGTGTCTTGGGGGGCTAAAGGGGAAGAAGGGTACCCCTAGCATTGGTTGGGAGGTACCCATGAAGTCTCTATGATTAGAAAGTTGGAGAAGTGAAGGAGCACAAGACTTTCGAGTACATCCTCAATCCACCATTTACATCGGTCCTGGTATTTTTATTTCTGAAATTGTATTTGTAGTATGAGTATATTTGAATGTTAGAATTGATATGGGCATTGTAGGAACAATAGAAAATTTTGGGTGTCATATCTTCTAAAATTGTATTTGTAGTATGAGTATATTTGAATGTTAGAATTGATATGGGCATTGTAGAATCAATAGAAAATTTTTGGTGTCATATATGTTATGTTTTTTATCCAACGATTGATAGGCACGATTCTTAGAAGACTCAAATTATCGTTGAAATTTTATGCAATTACGAACTCTACATTTGTGTGGCCCTCATTCTTATTATAATTTTCGAACTTATATAATTCGTATGGACTATGATTTTTAAATTGCAAATCAACATTGTGACATCCCTACAATCGCAAAAAATTTAGTTGAACTTATGGAAAATTGTACATTGTATTATTTTGCTGTCAAAATTAATACAATTCGAAGCATTGGAAACCGTTGAGTCTCTTTTAAATCTATTTTAAATTTGAAATTAAATTACATTGAGTCTTTGTTAAATGTAAATACAAATCCGATGCATGTGGTTCGATTAAATCTATGTTGATGTATAAGTAAATCTGAATGTTTCTGGTTTGATTAAGTCTATGTTGATTTATAAGTAAATCCGATGCATGTGGTTCAATAAGTCTTTGTTATTGTATGAGTAAATCCAAATGCATGCATTTTTTATGAGGCTATGTTTATTTAATTGTAAACCCTAAATTAAGTGTTCGTTGAATCTCCATTTTAATCTAATGGTAAATCTGAAAATAAGTAATTGAATTGAATCTTTGTTTAAATGATTGTCAAACCGGTTGTAAGTTTTCGTAGAGCCTCTGTCTAATTAATTGCAGACCCGATTTTAATAATTTGTGGATCCTTGAATTCATATGCACAATTCTGAACTTGAGTTTTCATTGGATACAGAAAGACGGTAATCTTTGGATTCGAGCCTATATGTCGTCACAAATCCTACTTCGGAGTTGGACTCCGTAAGAGTGGTTGTTTTTTTTGAAATTTCAAGTTTGGTTCATTGCAAATTATTTGCATTGTCGAATGCAGATTATAGAATCATTATGATTGAAAAAATTTACAATCCTAAGTAGAGAACGCACTTAATCTCTATATAGATATTCGAATATTGAACATGAACTCATTGTGATTTTCGTTTATTATCTTGGATTGAGGAAATCAAAACATGTGGTGATGTGGTAGATAATTTTAAATCCAATCGGATTATTTCATTCTCTATACACCGGTGGATAATTATACCGTGAGATAATAAAAGTTTGCGTGAGTAATCTGGGTTCTACCTCGGATCCTTGCTAGCATATCCTTTTTAAATTCAATCTGTATTGAATGCCATTTGTTAATTGTTGCAAACCTAGTTCGTTGCAAACAGATGTGGAGCTACTCAGGTATGCTCCACGTCTAAACACGAAGAAGTTAAAGGTCAACAAGTTTTTGTTCGGCCTTAACTTCAGCATTCATGTGAAAGTGAGGATATTAATGCCTATGATGTTGCACATGCAGTTCAGAAGGCCCTCATAGCTGAGGAAGAACGAAATAGTGGGGGTTAGATCAAGACTCCTTCTAGACTGATTAGAAAAACGACATTAAGAGCACAACAACATATTAGAAAAACTTTTGGTTATTGAGATATGCACAAAAGACCTATGTTCTTGACATCGATATGATAGACTCCTCACGGGAGGACTCCTTGTAGAGGACCAAAACAACAGCAACAACATCCTCCACAACAACAACAACATTTTATGCATGTTTAGCATAACAGACCAAGACCAAGATCAAAGACTTTTAAGCCAACAACTTCTACTTAGGGTACCAGGAGCACTAGACCGAAGACTCTATGTTGGACATGTGGAGATCCATATTACTAGTGATATTGTTCGATTGAGAAGGCAAAGGTGGTCGGATCATTAGTACCCACTACTATTGGATATTTGGGCAACACCCACACGATACATGTAGTGGTTAATAACCTCGAGGTCGAGTACCATTCTCCTATGCTCTAGATGTCAGGTACGATTGTCGATAAAAAATTTAGAATATTAATAGATCTAGGTGATGGATAGAGATTTATTTATAGTGCATCACTAAAGAGAATTAAGGTAAATGTAGTCAAGCAAGATGAGTTCAGATACATAGAAATGGAATCTAGTGCCAAACAAAAAGTTGGAGGAAAGGTTACAGAATGTAGCATTAATTTGGGATATTTTGTAGCGAAGGAAAACCTATATGTCACGAGATTAGGATCTTATGACGTAGTGATAGGCATGGAATGATTGGAATTGCATGATGCGATACTTAACTGCAAGACAAAACGGGTAAGTTTGATAGATGATTTGGGACAGAGCAGACTGAGTGTAGGAAGAAACCAGGGAGTTTTATTGAGGTTTATTTATTCTCTACATCTATAGAAGAATATGTGAAAGGGATGAAAACTTTATGTTATCTTAGCACCAAACGAAAATGACAAGGCAGAAGGACTAGAAAACCTTCCTGTAGTACAAGAGTTTGGAGACATATTTCCAGAAGAATTGCCAAGTTTACCACCTTAGAGAGAGTTGGAGCTTACAATAGACTTGAAACCTGGAATAGAATCGATTTCGAAAACGCCTTACCGGATGACGACACCGGAATTGCAGGAGTTGAAAATGAAATTGAAGGAATTGTTGGACTTGGGACATGGGAATTATATGTCCAAGTGTATCACCTTGGGGTGTGCCATTTATTTTCATAAGAAAGAAGGATGGATCATGGAGAATTTTTATTGACTACTGCCAATTGAAAAAGGCTACGATCAAGAACCAGTATCTATTTCCAGGAATAGACGATTTATTTGATCACATGAAAGGAGCAACGGTGTTTTCAAACATTGACTTGAGATCAAGATATCATCAATTATGAACTAAGGAGGAAGATATCCCTAAGACTGCATTTAAGACAAGATTAAGACACTATGAGTTTATTGTTCTACCATTTGGACTGACGAATTCCGTGGGAGTATTCATGAGCTTGATGAATGGGGTGTTTCATGAATACTTGGATAAGTTTGTTAAATTATTTATTGATGACATATTGATTTATTCTCGGATGAAATAAGAGCATGAAGAACAATTGAGAATGGTTCTACAACGTCTTAGATAAAATAAATTATATAGGAAGCTATCGAAATGTTCGTTTTACCAATCAAAGATTCATCATTTGCGACATATCATATCTTGTGAAGGTATCACTATGGATCCAATGAAGGTAGAGGCCATTATGGAATGGCCAGCTCTGACGAACATACAAGAAGTATGTAGCTTTATGGGTTTAGCAGGATATGGTCCGTCGAAGATTTTTCGAAGATAGAAAATCTGATCACGGAATTGAAAAACAAAAACAAGAAGTTCATTTGGATAGAGAAATGCACATAATCATTTCAAAAGATTAAAGAGTTATTGATTAAAACACCAATAATGAAAGTCCTCGACATGTACAAAGAATTCTTGGTATGCATGAACACATCCAAGGAAGGTGTAGGAGGATTTTTTATGCAAGACGGTCGAGTGATAGCTTACATTTCAAAGATATTGAGAAAGCATAAGGAATACTATGCAATGCATGACTTGGAGTTATTAGCAATTGTATATTCCTTGAGAGTATGGAGACATTATATGATTCCACAAAAATTTGAATTAAAGACATATCACTATGGATTGCAACATATATTTAAGCAGAGTGACTTAAAGGTGTGATAGAGGCATTGGTCAGAATTACTTAGTGAATACGAATTTGATATTACTTAAATTAAAGGAACGATGAATAGAGTAGAAGATGCATTGAGTTAGATACCACGTATATTCTTGGTAATACCTCTTAATATGAATATTCGAGAAAATATTCTAGCTGTGCAGTTTGACGATGAATCGTACAAAGAAGTTAAGGATAATATTGGAAAAAATACCATGTGGGTACCGAAGTAAGATGGTTATTCATTAGATAATGAAGAATTGTTGAATTTAATGACATAATTTACATATCGCCCAACGAAGAATTAAAAAGTTTGATATTAAGAGAATCTCATCAAGCAGTATACATGGTTCATATGGGATTCAAAATGATGAAGGCATACCTTAAGCCTTTATTATTTTGCAAGGGAATGAAAGCAGACATAGTTAATTATGTGGTGAGATGTCTAGAATGTCAACAAGTGAAGTTTGAGCATAGACATCCAGCTAGATTATTACAGCGAGACGTTATTCCTGAATTGAAATGAGAGGTCATTTCAATGGATTTTATTGTTGGATTTCCACTTAAAGAAAGGAGACATGGTTCGATTCTTGTGGTAGTTGACACTCTGATGAAGAGTGCACACTTTATTCCATTGCGTATGATGTATCAAGCACTAGACATAGATAGAGTATTTGTCAGTGATATTTTGAGATTACATAGTGTACCAAGAAGGATCATATCCGATCGAGGATCAGTGTTTACAGGATGGTTTTGGACCAGTTTCCAAGAGGCCTTTGGAATGCAACTGAATTTTAGTACAACATATCACCTTGAGATAGATAGAAGAAAAGAGAGAAAAAACCAGATTTTGGAGCATATTTTGTGTACGTATGTAATGGACCAACATAAACATTGGGAATAATTATTTCCACTGGTAGAGTTTGCATACAACAACAATTACCATAGTACGATCAAGATGGCACAGTTAGAGTTTTTTTATGGGAAACCGTGTCGAATGCCATTGAGTTGGGATCGAATTGAGGATAGAGTCCTGGTGGGACTGTAAGTTATCTAAGAAATGGAAGAACATATACAGTAGATAAGATAGAGGATTAAATAATCACATGATCAACATAAGAGTTATGTTGATGCACATTGCATTGACCGCAGTTATGAAGTTGGTGACATAGTTTTTTTCCAGGTAAAACCTCACAAGAGTTTCATCAAGTTTGGGAAGGGTGCTAAAATATCTCCTCGGTTTGTGGAACCCTTTGAGGTTGTGGAAAAGAAGGGACCTATGGCTTATCGACTATCCTTCCCTGATTCTTTGAGGTATGTTCCCGATGTATTTTATGTATCTATTTTATGACATTATATTAGTGATCTGTCACATGTTATTGACATAAATTATTTGCAGGTGTCAGATGAGAGTTCTCTCATGGCAAATCCAATCCGCATTATGGACCATCGCATTCGACAACTACTATGTCAAATAGTTTATTAGGTCAAGTCCAATGGGAAAACTATAGTCCACACCCAGATACATGGGAGAACCCAAATGAGATTCATCAATAGTTTCCTTACTTGTTTGATAGATTAGATATATAGATCTATCATAGTTACATTATTTACTTTCATTTATATACTGTAAAACTTTGGGACAAACTTTAAAATAAGATGGGTTGTATGTAACATCCCTCTCTACTAAGCTTACATTTATTGACATATTCTTTGAGGACACTTGCGTGCAAGTGATCTGGTTATGGTATATTATTATTTATTTTCGATTATGGGTTATATATGATGATGATGATGTATTGTGACCTTTTGTTAAATTGATGTATATGTATTAACATATGTTGTTGATGAGTTTCCTGATTGTGTAGGACACATTATAGGTTATGGATGTTGATGGAATCAATGGACTTCCTTGGACTCTGGATTGAGTTAGGGAGTGGATTGTATTTTTTTGAGTATTTCATTTTACGCACTTGTGGCATATGATTAATTGTAGTATTATTTATTTATATCGATTATTGACATTGATTTTGTCTTTGGATTTAGTATTGATGATACTTGCTAATCCGAATCAGATAAGGAGTAAAGGGTCTATGCACAGAAACCAGAAATTTGAGGGAGAGGTGTGAAAACATCCCTGTCATAGCCTGCTAGTAATACCGCCATGGTATGAAAAATAGGTTAACGATTACCTAGTTCAATAGGTCCATGCTGTCATGAGGGAGAACTAAGACAATCACTCATGAATATTTCTAATGGGTACCCAATAAGGCAGAGTCCTTATTCCTTAGAAGCCCTTAGTCTCTCACAAATTCAACCAAATGGAGTGTTCAATAAAAGAGTCAGACAAACATCCTAAAACAATCTAAGGAGAGTGGCTCCCATAAAGCATGGAGGTGCATCTCGAAGGGCACGTCGTGTGATTAAAAACTTGAGTCAATAAATCTAGGTGGCCTAGAAAACATTGAAATTATTAAACCTTGTTAGAATAAAATAATTAATTAAACAATAAATTATTAATTATAAAGCCTAACAAGAGTCTAATCCTAGGTGTAAGACTCACTCTAAGTTTATATCTAAATAGAGGACTAAATCAATTATGACTTATGTTATTTAAAGACTTGATAATATAATCAAACTCTAGGAAAAAGGGGAATATAATTTAAAAGGTTGTTTAAAATGCACATGTGTGCATGAAATTAATAAAATGGATCTTTTTAAAAATAGAAGAAATAATAATATGAGAGAATAGGTGTACACATAAAATAGTATCTAGAGTCAAGCTACCACTCATCTAACTAGAATAAGACTCATAGTCCAACTCTAACTAATATCTAGTTAGGAGACACTCATTAAATGAAAAATTTCGGAACAAAGGGACATCTAAGAGAGAAAATAGGAACACATTGGGAAATGTGAGGGAAATTGTATTTTTAATTAAAATAAAAATGGTAATTACTTGTGCAACTTGGGGAGAGGGTGACAAGTTGTGGGAGAATAATATTAATTAAATTAATTAAAAAGATAATTAATTGTGCATGAGGACCTATTTCATTAGGGATTTTCTACAAAAAAAAATGTGGTAGAGAGGAAATAGACCTAACTTTTACTTGGTAATGTTATGTTGCCAAATTTATTTGGACTTTGTTTTACTTGTGAGAGTTGGGATACCAATCTTGGAAAAAGAGTGGCAGCTCTTCCTTGTGAGGCAAGCCTTGGACCTATTGTTTGTTGATTTTTTGTGTGTGGCACCTTTGCGGATCGGGGGGATGAGGGAGAAGAAGAGTACCCATATCATTGGCTAGGAGGTACTAGTGAAGTCTCTATTATTAACAAGAGGGAGAAGAGAAGGAGCGCAATACATTGGAGTACATCCCCAACCCACCATTTACATCGGTCTTGTTATTTTTGTTTCTGAAATTTTATTTGTAGTATGAGTATTTGAAAGTTAGAGTTGATATGGGCGTTGTAGAATCAATAGCAACTTTTGGGTGTCATATTTTTTATGTTTGTTGCCCAACGATTGATAGTCATGATGCTTAGAAGACTCAAATTATTGTTGTAATTTTATGCAATTACGAACTATACATTCGAGTGTCCCTGATTCTTATTATAATATCCGAACTTATATAATTTGTATGGAATGTGATTTTAAAATTTCAAATCAACATTATGACATCCCTATGATCACAAAAAAATTAGTTCAGATTATGGAAACTTGTACATTGTATTATTTCGTTGTCAAAGTTAATACAATTCGAAGGGTTGGAAATTGTTGAGTCTCTTTTCAATCTATTTGAAATTCAAGATTAAATCTCATTAAGTCTTTGTTTAATGAAAATAAAAATACAATTAATGTGGTTTGATTAAGTATATGTTGATGTCTAAGTAAATACCAATGATTGTGTTTTGATTAAGTCTATGTTGATGTGTAACATCCCCACCCTTATGAAAAGAAATGAAGTGCAATTTTTATTTTTATTTTGCGTTAGGATAAACAATCGTCACACATAATTCATAGCAACGCATAAACAACATGTCATCAAATTAAAAGAATTATAAATGGCACGTCATCTAAATAAATAATGACACTAGTCAACGCATTAACATAAATGATAGTGATACATAAACAACACATAAACAATGACTAAATGAAGCATCTTCATAATTAATGGTTGCACTTAATTAATGCATCATCATAATAATTAACGACGCATTAAACACATCAAGATCGTCTGAAGCAAAATACTAATAAGTGATTAACCATGCCACTGAATAATAATAAGCTACCCACCCAACCTACCTTGCAAGGTTAGGACCTCCAAGACATATAAGAAATGCTAAAGCCTAGGATTCATTCGATTTATTTTGACGACTTAAGGTCTTAGAGCTAGTGACTGTTCTAAGGAACAAGGAGGTGTCTACATCCCAATAACATAATCAAGTCCCAAAACCAACTAGTTAAATAAAAAATTCAATGATAATCAAAGACGCGTTATTGTTCTAATAACCAATCACACATCACATAAATTCCAAGGCACGAGAGAAATCATCCATGTTATTCATTGCGCAAGGAAATCTAATCACATAAATTACATCATATTGAATTTAATGCGCAATAGTAATCATCAATTTTATTCATTGTGGAAGGAAATATAATCACATACTTTCAGTCATACATCACATTAAATATTAGGCGCAAGGGTATCATCAAATTTATTCATCCCGCAAGGATATCTAATCACATACATTCATCCATACATCACATTAAATATTAGGCGCAAGGGTACCATCAAATTTATTCATTGCACAAAGAGATCCAATCACATCCATTCAGTCATAGATCACATCAATATTAGGCACAAGGGTATCATCGATTTTATTCAATGAGAAAGGAATCTAATCACATACATTAATTCAATAACTCCTTCACCATTGATAGAGCTTTCCAACCTAAACCGCACTTCAAGACTAGTTATATCAACTATACCTAAGGTAATGAGAACCACAAGATCATGAGAACAATTCCTTACATGTGTATTTGTCTAACACATATGTATTCATACTACTTGCACAAGTGATTATAGTCAATAATAATTTTTTAGTCAATTATGTTCCCCATCATAGTATCTAGCTCATGGAGATGGTTGAATACCATCATTGTGTAGCATGCAAGGATACACACTTCAACTTGTAAGAAATAAAAGAAATGTTTCTTAAGTTTGCATAGTGTCTTCAAATTCTAATAGTCTGGAATTTAGTGTGATCAACTAGGTTCAAGAAATAGTAAAATAAGGAGTCATGACCTAGGTAAATCTATTTACTTAAAATGCTTCCAATGCAATTATAATTATGCTAAAGGAAAAAGTTATCAATAATTTAATTACAAACCTAGATTCTAAAGGTGCATAGTGAGTTGCATTATAATTAAAAGCATCTCAGGAATATACCCAATGTAATTTGATAAACAACGTGGATAAAACACTACGTGTAAAGTAAAAAAATCAAGTGGGGCATGGAGATGAGCACACCAAAAAAGGGAAAACATAAACTATGTGCAAGAAGGTAGTCCTACATTTCATTCTGGGCGTAGTAGCTATAAATGGAACCAATAAAATAGAACCCAAGGAATTTAAGGTAAGTTATTGGAAACTAAAAGTTTGTTGGGTAAGTGACTGAAGTCGCTGATTTAAACTCCCAAGCGAGGCATAGTGTTAAATGTGCCATGGACGAAGGAAGATCGCAATGAGTTTTCAAATGCAGATGCAAAGGTTGATGGAATGACACAGAGGAAAATGGGGTGAGTTTGTTTGCAACATGCATAGGAAAACAAGGATAACATAGGGTGTTTCTTACACACAATTTCACAGCGAAGGTGGGTAAAATTTTGGCGTGGTTTCCTCAATGCATAGGGTGATAAGTATGTATAAAATTGCAGAGACATGAGGGTGAAATTTCTCTTGGGTTCCTCAACGCACAGGGAGTTTTTTAAACACAAACATTGCAGAGGTGTATGCATAAAATTGTTGAGCAATGAAGTGTAAATTTGCTAAGTAATACAACATAAATTTGTTGAGTAAGGAAATATAAATTCATTGAGAAAAGGGAGAAAGGCACAGAGCTCAGTACTCTTCTTAAAAGCGCAGAAGATAATGCATAAAAATCACTAAGCATGAATTGTAAATTCGTTGAGTAATACAGTATAAATTCATTGAGTAAGGAAGTATAAATTCATTGAGAAAAGAGAGAAAGTCACAGAGATCAATACTCTTCTTAAAAATGCATAGGATAATGCATAAAAATCGATGAGCATTGAAGTATAAGTTTTATTAGTAATACCATATAAATTTGTTGAGTAAGGAAGTATAAACTCGTTGAGCAAGGGAGAAATGCAGAGAGCTCAATACTCTTATTAAAAATACAGAGAATAATGTATAAAAACACT
>SNQJ01S0003625.1:98839-149253 GCA_010110895.2 Picea sitchensis
TAGCTAATTATATCTACCTTCATCCCTTCTTGAATAATAAGGGCTTAAGGTATGCCCTCATATTCATGACTCCTACATGAGCCATGTATACTTCTCTATGAGCTTCGCTTAAGATCAACTTTCTCAATCCATCATTAGAAGGTACATAAATCCGGCTATTATACCTCATCAATCCGTCGTTTTCCAATGTATATCCTTCAAACTTGGTACCTTTAGGGTGTTTTGTCGGTCAATTTCCTCAATCTCTTTATACCAGTCATCGTCAAACTGTAGTTAGAATCCCTTCTTGAAGATTCATATGAAGAGGTATCACCAAGAATACACGTGGTATCTCACTCAACACATCTTCCACTCTGTTCACCGATCACTTAATGTACTTAATCTCAATTGTAATTGCTAAGAAATTATGACCAATGTTTTTTCCACGTGTTCAAGTCATTCTGCGTAAAAAGAGCGACATTCCACAATGATCTATTTTTTTCGTTCGAATTTTCGTTCAATCAGATAATGTCTCATACTATCCAGGCCTAGATAATGGCCAATAACTCCCAATCATGTGTTGCGTAGTTCTCCTCATTCTTTCTTAATTGCTTTGATACTTACATGATCACTTGACCATTTTGCATCAATACTAAGCCTAAACCTTCCTTGGATGTGTCTGTGCATACCAATAATTCCTCATCTATGTTGGGGACTTTTAGTATCGACGTTGTTGTCAATAGCTCCTTGAGCCTTTGAAAGGATTTCTCGCACTTCTTGGGCCATACAAATTCTTTTTTTCCTTCCGTAATTCTGTGATCGTATTTATTATCTTCGAAAAACCTTCGACGAACCGTCGAGAATATCCTACTAAACCCATAAATATACATAATTTTAGTATGTTCGTCAGCATAGTCCATTCCAAAATAGACTTTACCTTCATTGGATCCACAACGATGCCTTCCTCGGATAAAATGTGTC
Organism: Picea sitchensis; assembly: GCA_010110895.2. Lineage (NCBI taxonomy): Eukaryota > Viridiplantae > Streptophyta > Pinopsida > Pinales > Pinaceae > Picea > Picea sitchensis. The sequence goes on from SNQJ01S0003625.1 coordinate 99,800, forward strand.
CTAAGCAATGAATCATCATGATCAATGTGACAGTTTCCCATAATTTGTGTTCCTGTAAACACTGTAACATTAAGCACAAATGTTTGTCATGTTCCTTCGTCGTTTCAGGATATATCAATGTGTCATCAATGAATACTTTAATAATCTTGTACAATTATTCATGGAAAACCCCATTCATCAAGACCATGAATACCCCTGGGGCATTTGTTAGTCCAAATGGTAAAACGACAAAATCGTAATGTCCAAAACTCATCTTGAATGCGGTCTTAGAAATTTCTTCCTCTCTGATCCATAATTGGTGATATCCTGATCTCAAGTCGATATTTGAAAACACAGTCACGCCCTTCATTTTCTTAAACAAAATTCCATTCTTGGAAACTGATATTGGTTCGTGATCATTGCCTTGTTCAATTGACAGTAAAAAATACAGAGTCTCCATGACCCATCCTTATTTCTTATGAAAAATAACAGGCACACCCCAAGGTGACACACTTGGGTGTATAAATTCCAAGCCCAACAACTCCTTCAATTGCATTTTCAACTCAACTCCTTCGATTGCATTTTCAACTCCTGTAACTCGGGCATTGACATCCGATACGACGTTCTTTCTATCATCTTGGTTCCATGTTTTGAGTCGATCGTAAGTCCAATCTCTCTTCTGGTCAGCAAGCCTAGTAACTCTTTCGAAAATACATGAGAAAACTACCATACCACCGGAAGGTTTTCTAGTCCTTATGCACACCCTTGTCATTCAACTCTAAGGTTTCATATATCCTACATCCTTTGTGCATGCTCTTCTATAGTTGTAGGGAAGAAATGAACCTCATGGGAACTCCCTGGGTTCTCCCTACGATCCCTCTTCTCTTTTCCTCATCGTCGTTCAAACTCAACTGCTTCGTCTTACATTTGAGTATCACATCATGCGATTCCAAATAGTCCATATCGATCACAACGTCATATGATTCTAAGATCATGATGTATAGGTCAGACTTCATTACCAATTCTCCCAGGATAAGGCTATGGTATGCAACCCTTACTCCAACCTCGTTCTTGGCACCTGAATCCATTTCCACGTAGCTAAACTCATCCAGTTCGACTACCTTTACCTTAATTATCTTTAGCGTTGCACCCCAAATAAATCTCTATGTAGCAACATTATCTATAAAAATACCAAAGGTCTGGTCAACGATGGTACCTCACATGTCGAGCACAACAGAATGGTGATCGGCCTGGAGGTTATTCAATGCTGCAAGAATCCTATGGGCCTTGCCCAAATCTCTAATTGTAATGTTTCCTATTTATCTGTATGCTATGGCCCTCTCAACTGAACAGTCTCACTGGTAATTTGGCACTCCACATGTCCAACATCCATTTTTTAGTCGAGTACTTTTGGTACCAAGGTAGAAGTTGCTACCCTACTAGCCTGAGATCCTGGTCTGTCTTACCGATAGTCCTAAACTTTTGTTGTTGCGCCTTGGATATCCTATGTCCAGTCGGTCTTGTAGGATTCATTCCCTGACCCCCACTGGTCAGCTCTTCCTCAACTATGATGGCCTTCTGGACAACATCATGGAACGATTGAGGCATTAGGATCCTCACTTGGCATGAATGATGAGTTTAAGGATGAAAAAACTTGTTGAACTTTATCTTCTCCATGTTCATATGTGGAGCATACCAAAGTAGATCCAAGAATCAGGTCTCATACTCAGGCACCATATGACCACCCTGACGTAAGGCGTGGAACTCATTGAGTTGGTTCTCAATGAATTCCTTTGACAATACCTCTCCCAGAATTGTTCCTCGTATGGTTCCCATGACATGTCCTCAACAACAACGTTTAGTTGAGGTAGGAGTGTCTTCCACCATATAAGATCACTCCCTTTCAGTTGGAAGATCACCATGTGGACCTTCATGTTGGAGGTGTAGTCATGAACTACAATGCATGTCGCCTATTCTCCAACCCTTCCCTGACGACTGAGGTGTTTGTGGCACCCATGAACTCAGGAATTCCACCTCCTTGATTTCTCTATGAATGCTAACATGGTGAGTTGTAGCGTGTTGTGAACCCTCATCGAGTACAGTATCATTGGCCTCATCTCTAATTAGTCGATTAATCAAGACCTTTGACATTCCCTCGAAGGACCTTGTCAAACCATCCACATCCCTTACAACAATCGTCTTCTGCCCAAAGACTTGTTCTCCTCCTTGGGGGTTAGAACCCTTTGGCGTGGATGCTATTGGAGGTGTCCCACCTCCTTCCCTAGCACCATGTCGTCTACCTTCACAACGTCCTCTACCGAGGATTATCCTAGGGACAATTTCAATTTTAAATTATCGATAAATTATTGATCAATGTATAATTTACAGGAAGGCATGACGATCCACAACCGTAGGTTTGAACCTGCTCTGATAACATATGTAATGCTCCTGTCGTTACAACAAGAAATAAAGTACAAATGTTTTTTTTTTATGTGTGTTAGCATAAATAATCATCACACATAATTCATAGCAATGCATAAACAACATGTCATCAAATTAAAAACATTATAAATGACACATCATCGAAATCAATAACGACACCATTCAATGCAATAATATAAATGATAGAGACACATAAAAAACACATAAACAATGACTAAATCAATCATAATCATAATTAATGGTTGCACTTAATTAATGCAACATCATAATAATTAACGACACATTCAACACATCAATATCATCTGAAGCAAAATACCAATAAGTGATTAATCATGCCACTGAATAATAATAAGCTACCCGCCCAACCTACCCTGCAAGTTTAGGACCTCCAAGACACATAAGAAACGCTCAATCTCATGATTCATCCGATCGATTTTGACCACTTAAGGTCTCGGGGATGGAAACTATTCTGAGAACAAGGAGGTGTCTACATCCCACTAACACAATCAAGTCCCAAAACCAACTAGCTAAATCAACAACATCAATGATAATCAATGGCGCAATATTGTTCTAATAACCAATCATACATCACATAAATTCCAAAGCACAAGATAAATCATCCATGCTATTCATTGTGCAAGGAAATCTAATCACATAAATGTCATCAGATTAAATATAAGGCGGAGGAGTAATCGTCAATTTTATTCATTGCGCAAGGAAATCTAATCAAACACTTTCATTCATACATCACATTAACTATTAGGCACAAGGGCATCATCAAGTTTATTCATTTCGCAAGGATATGTAATCACATACATTCAGCCATACATACATTAAATATTAGGCGCAAAGGTTCCATCAATTGTATTCATTGTGCAAAGAGATCCAATCACATCCATTTAGTCATACATCACATTAATATTAGGTGCAAGGGTATCATCGATCTTATTCAATGAACAAGGAATCTAATCACATACATTAATTGAAGAACACCTTCACCATTGATGGAGCATTCCAACCTAATCCACACTTCAAGACTAGTTATATCAAATATACACAAGGTAATGAGAACCACAAGAGCATGAGCACAATTCCTAAGATGTATATTTGTCTAACACATATGTATGCATACTACTTGCACAAGTGATTATAGTCAATAATAATTTTTCAGTCAATTATTTGCCCCATCATAGTATCTAGATGATGGAGATGGTTGAAGACCATCGTTGTGTAGCATGCAAGGATAGATACTTCAACCAGTAAGCAATAAAATAAAATTTTCTTAAGTGAGCATAGTGTCTTCAAATTCCAATAATCTGGAATTTAGTGTGATCAACTAGGTTCGAGAAATAGTAAAATAAGGAGTCATGACCTAGGTAAATCTATTTACTTAAAATGATTCCAATGCAATTATAATTATGTGAAAGGAAAAAGTTATCAATAATTTAATTACAAACCTAGATGTTAAAGGTGCATAGTGAGTGGAATTACAATTAAAAGTATCTCATGAATATACTCAATGCAATTTGATAAGCGACGTGGCTAAAACAATACGTGTAAAGTAAACAAATCAAGTGGGGCATGGATATGAGCACGCTAGAAAAGGGAAAACGTAAACTGTGTGCAAGAAGGTAGTGTTACGTTTTATTCTGGGCGCAACAGCTATAAAGGGAACCAATAAAAGAGAATGCAAGGAACTTAATGTAAGTTTTTGGACACTAAAATTTCGTTGGGTAAGTGAATGAAGTCATTGAGTTAAACTCCCAACTAAGGAATAATTTTAAATCCTCCATCGACGAAGGAAGATCGCAATGAGTTGTCAAACGCAGAGGAAACAGTTTATGGAACGACAAAGAGGAAAATGGGGCTATTTTGTTTGCAACATGCAAAGGACAACAAGGAAAACGCATGGCGTTTCTTACACACAACTTCGCAGAGAAGGTGAGTACGATTTCTCATAGGTTTCCTCAATGCACAAGGCGATTCTTATGTACAAAATTCCAGAGACATGAGGGTGAATTTCGCCTGGGTTCCTCAACGTGCAGGGAGTTTCTTAAACACAAACATTGCAGAGGTGTATGCATAAAATCGTTGAGCGATGAAGTGTAAATTCGTTGAGTAATATAGTATAAATTCGTTGAGTAAGGAAGTGTAAATTCATTGAGAAAAGGGAGAAAGGCACAGAGCTCAATCCTCTTCTGAAAAGAGCAGAGGATAATGCATAAAAAGCGTTGAGCATGAAGTGTAAATTCGCTGAGTAATATAGTATAAATTCGTTGAGTAAGGAAGTATAAATTTGTTGAGCAAATGGAGAAAGGCACAGATCTTAGTACTAGTCTACTCGTCTTAAAAACGCAGAGGATAATGCATAAAAATTGTTGATCATTGAAGTAAAAATTCAATGAGTAATACAATATAAATTTGTTGAGTAAGGAAGTATAAATTCGCTAAGGAAGGGAGAAAGGAACATAGCTCGGTACTCTTATTAAAAGCGCAAAGAATAATGTATAAAAGCGCTGATCAAGGAAGAAAACTCAGAGCTTGGGATCTTTATAAAATCGCAGAGTTTAAAGTATGAATTCATTGGGAAAGAAGGAAGGCACAGAGCCTTGGGCTCCCCCAAAAAAGTAGAGAATAAGGATGCAAATGCGCTGGGAAAAGAGTGAAGGCCCAGAGGTGAAAGAAGATGGAAACGCCAGGAAATGCATGTATACTAAGTTGAGAGAATGCTTTTAATCAAAAAGGTTAAAGAACATTTTAGCAAACTAGAGTAATTAAAAACGCAGAAGGGAATCAAGTGAAAATACGAGAGAATACATCTGTAAAACATCATTGAGGGAGAAAACTTAGAGATTTAAAAAAAAAGACGCATAGAATAGAACTCAGAGATAAAAACATAGAGATTTAATAAATCACAGAGGATGCAAAATATATAAACTCACATAGGAAGAATTAGGCAGCCACACGGTTTTGCAAGGCCATCAATCAATAGACTAATTCAAAAACCATATACACAATAAAAACTTAATATAATCAAAACTCAAATGAAATTACCGTGATCGGTGAAGATAGGCTTGATGACGATCCCTGGCAACTAGTGTTCCCTTCCTTCATCTGCTTGCTAACTGTAGAGACTTCACCAGTACATCCCAGCCAACCCTATGGGTACTCTTCTTCCCCCTTAGCCCCTCGAGCCACAAAGGGGCCACACACAAACACAACCAAAATCCTCTATCTCCCAGCTTGCCTCACAAGGTAGAGCCACCACTCTCTCTCCCAATATGGGTATCCCAACTCTCACAAGTAAAACAAGTGAGAATTTCTGCAGCATAACCTTACTCATAACCCCTGTGATCCATTCCTCCTCTCAGCCATTTGTTTTATACAATTTCCTTAGTGACAACTTGTCATTTGCACATTTGTTTTTCCTTTTAATTTAATTAGGAACTATTCCCCCATACACTTGTCACCCGTTCCCTTAGTTTCACAAGTAAATTCACAATTTAATTTAAATAAAATTCAATTTCGCTCACCCATCCTAAAATCCCTCTTAGTTGTCCATTTATTCTCTTTATTTCACATTTATAACTGACACCTTTCTAAAGTTAAAATATGAATGTTCTCTAGTGAGACTAGACTCTAGATACCTTTCTATGCTTACACATTCGTGTATGCTTTATTCATTTCTTATTTTAATTTATAATTTTTGTATTTACTTGCACAATATGTATTAAAGCACTCTTTAGATTTTATTTTAATTTATTTATTGATTTATTAAATTGATTTATTTCACCCCTCATTATTTAATTTATAAAATTAGTTTTTACACTTCTCACAAATATTAGACTTAGGATTATTTACATTTTTATTTGCATGAGCTTAAAACCTTAGGGATTATACTTAATAAATTCATTCTTTAGTTAATTAATCAATCAATTAATTAATTCAGCAGGTGCTCAAGATTTTACAAGGTTTAACATTCGTTCAAAATTTTCTAGGCTGCCTAGATTCATTGAATCATCTTTTTAAGTATCGCAATGTGCCTTTCAAGATTCACTCCGTGCTCCAAGGGTGTCACTTGCCTTTGATTAAAATTATAATTACATGACATTCCCTTCAAGACACACTCCGTGCTCCAAGGGTGCCACTCGCCTTTAACTTGTTTTGGTAGTTGTCCAACCCTAGAGTTTGTACTCTATTCGAGCGACTTTGTGAGAGACTGAGGGCCTCTAAGGAATAAGTACCCTGCCTTATTGCACGCCCCTTACAACCTTCATGAGCAACTGTCTCAATCTTCCCTCACGACATCGTAGAGCTATTGAATTATGTAATCGTTAATCTACAATTCGAGTCACGAAGGAAGTGCTAGTAGGCTGTGTGACGGGTGTTTCCATACCTCTCCCTTTGGTCTATGTGCAAGGCCCCTTTACTCATGTGAGTCAGATTAGAAAGCAATCGTCAGCTCCAAGTAGGTCCAATGATTCCATCGGCATCCTCAATTTGTCAAGTGTCATGCACACTTAGGGGAAACTCGTCAATAGCATCTATAAATACATAGATATTAAACAACATAACATCATAATCCATCAACATCATCATAAGAATCCATAAGCGAAATAGACAAACATATACTAAAACTGGATCACTTGCACACAAGTGCCCTCAAAGAATAAGTCAATAACATGTGCTGGCAAGAGCGGGATGTTACATGATGTATAATTAAATCCAATGCATGTGGTTCGATAAGTCTCTGTTATTGTATAATTAAATACAAATGCGTGCATTTTCGATGAGGCTATGTTGATTTAATTGTAAATCTAAATTAAGTGTTTGTTGAATCTCCATTTTAATCTAATGGTAAATCCGAAAATAAGTAATCGAATTGAATCTATGTTTTAATGATTGTCAAACCAATTGTAATTTTTCATAGAGCCTCTGTCTAATTAATTGCAGACCCGATTTTAATAATTTTTGGATCCTTGAATTGATTGCACAATTCCGAACTTGATTGCACAATTCCGAACTTGATTTTTTGTTGGCTACCGCAAGACCGATTCTAATATCCAGATTCGATCGTTGCAAATCTTACTTTGGAGTTGGACTCCGTAAGAGTGGTTGCTTGTTTTGAAATTTGAAGTTTGGTTCATTGCAAATTATTTGCATTGTCGAATTCAGCTTATAGAATCGTTGTGATTGAACTGATTTACAATAGTAAGTAGAGAAGGAACTTTATATGTGTATAGATATTAGAATACTGAACTTGAACTCATTGTGATTTTCGTTTATTATCTTGCATTGAGTAAATAAAAAACTCCGGTAACATGGTAGATAATTTGAAATCCAATAAGATTATTTGATTCTCTCTACACCGGTGGATAATTGTACTGTGAGCTAATAAAATTTTGGGTGAGTAATCTGGGTTCCACCTCAGATCCTTGCTAGGATATTCTTTTTAAATTTAATCCGTATTGACTTCCAGTTGACAATTGTTGTGAACCCACGCCCTTGCATAAATTTCAGTGTTGCAACTTATTATGTATTGATCGTTGAAGGGTTGAACGTTGTTATTATTTGTTATAACTTAATATCACTCGACGATCATTGACAGAACGTGTAGGTTCTGCCAAGGCACAATTATGGGATAGTCTCCTTAGTTATTACTTCGCCAAGTTCGTCATACAAGAATCATTATGGATCGAGTCCTTCAACATGATAATCGGATATCCTTCTCTATAGGATACCATTAGTTGAATTTAAGAAATAGACGACTGGTTATAGAACCTGAGTCCTTAGGCCAATACTGTTTTTAAATTCGCGAAAAATCCAGTTGACTTCCTTGATATTAATATCTTAACTACCTTATATAATCAAATTCTTGTGACTGTCAAGTATAGATTTAGATGACTACTTTGGACATAAAGGATGTACTTTAAAATCCATCTAAAGAACTATTGTAATTATGTTATTTAATTATTAAACACTACACTTGTAGGTAAACTCTTTAACCCGTTTTCAAAGTCTCCTTGTAATGAAATGCTTTATGAATAAAAACGTGAGCTAGTGTTTAGGATGAATTGTTATAATTTACATTTCCAATTTATATTGTTAGTGAGAAATGATTGTGAATTTATTATAGGATATTCATATCTTCTTGTAGTACGTTTGTTTTCTTGTAGTACGTTTGTTTGATAGTGAAAATTTTATTTGCTACTTATATTTTTAAGGGAAAGAAAAGTGTTAAATAATGAATATAAGTCTTATGTGATATTATTAGGGAGCAAGTAATTTTGTTTAGATAATGAAAAAATAGTCATTTCATATTTTTATATTGATGGTACATTGGTCTAGATATTGAACAATTAATCATACATTTAGGGAAGAAATTGTTAAATGATGAATATAAATTTATCACTTATCACTTAATCACTTATTTTGATGTCATAAAGGAGAGGTATTTACATGTATATCCCTCTGAATAACTAAGCAATGACATCTACCTCCTCTACATAGTGGTCTAAGGAAATATCCCTTTCTCATACATGTCATGGATCAAACCATGAGTTTCCATCCAACTTCATATCACTACAACATATGCGAAAACACACCTGAATAAACATAAGAAAAAATATTTGGTAGATGAAATTCTTCACAACACATCGACCACAACGAAGTGAAGGAAGAACACACAAGACCCCATGAAAATCCCATAACATAAAAGAGGGAATTATGACCATCTAGCATAAGAGAGGGAATTATCCCATACTAGAAGTAAAACACCCTACAATCCATTTACACACCTCTATCAGCAGGTGGAATCATATCACTAAATTGTGAGAAATAAGCAGCTAACTATAGAGAATTAAATGATCTGCATGCTGAGCTATTTGTTATTGGATAAAAAAGTAATGATTTCAATGTCGAGTTATGCATGTCGCTAACATTGATCCAACTAAACATATAATTTACTATTCTTTAATTGAGTGCTTATGAATAAACTCACTAAACTGCCTCTGAAACCCCTAATCTCAATGAATTCATAGCCAAATTATATCACAGCCCAAAAATGTCCAAGTAATCCTCAAGCATGGTGGCTATATGTTCTCCGAGGACTTAAAAAAAAACAAAAAAACAACTAAAAAATATAAAACATCTACTAACAACCACATTTCTAATAGACTAAAAGTAGCAGTCAACAATAGATCTAAAATAAAATTCTATAGAACTAATGCACAAGTTTATAGATATGATATTATCATGAATAGATATAAAGAATAATTATATAGATATATAACCCACATGAGCATATCTGAAGCTAATATATATATATATATTTGAAATACACTTAGAAATATTTAATATAACTAATAAGAAAGATGTGAGTGAAAGAACAATACAACACCAAATATTTTATGTGGAAAACCGAGTAGGGAAAAACCACAGGGAAGGGATCGAGCTTTATTTTTTATTAAAAAATAAATACTTCAAGCTTTATCTTTACTCCTTCTGCTTCATCTTTACACCATCTTCTTGATCCACTCCTGCTTGTACAATTTATGTGAGAGAAAGAATACAAGTATAGGATCTCATAGAAGAAGATAGAATAATGCAAAACTCTCTAGAAGAGTACATTCTCTAAGTTTTAAGAATTTAGGAAATAGAATTGTTTTTTTATTTTTTTATTTCGTCTCACATACAACGATCTCCCACTTGAGACCAAATTGAAGCCTAGGTGAATATTATTTTTGTAGTTTCTATCTCATTGCTACTGATCCAATCCCAAAACACGTTCATCATGTTTTCATAATACCAACAAGGGTTTGACAAAGCTCGTCCTTATCCCTTGGAAAAATATTTGTTAACATATCAACTAGATTGTCTTCTATGTGTATTTTCTCCAACTGTACTATTCCATCATCTAGCACTTGGAGATTCCAATGATATCTAACATGTATTTTTTTTGTCTTAGAATCAAAGGAGATATTTTTGGCAAGATGGATTTCACTTTGGCTATCACAATTCGGTACATAATTTTCTTGTTCCATGCCTAGTTCCTCTAAGAACCTCCTCATCCAAAGCATCTCCTTGCATGCATCATTTTTTGAAATACACTCATCCTCCGTGGTAGAAAGAACCAATACCTTTTTTAATCTAGATACCGATGAGATGAAAAATCCTACAAAAGTATAGATGTAGCATGTGTGTATTTTCTAGAATCCATGTCACCTGCCATCTGAGCATCTGTAAATCCTTCCAGCAAAGTATCATTACCTCAAAATAACAAAGAATAATCAATTAAGCCTTTGATATATCTTAAAATCCATTTAACTGCATTCCAATGTTCCTTTCCTGGGTTTACAAGAAACCTACTTACAACTCCCATTGAATGTGCAATGTGAGGGTGAGTGCATACCATTGCATACATTAGAATTCCTACTATTGAAGCATATAGAATTTTGGACATTTCTTATTTTCCTTCAATATTAGTGGGACATTTATTATATGTTAATTAAATATGAGAAGAAAGTGGTGTAATTATAGGTTTTGCATCAACCATATTAAATTTTCCAATACTTTTATAAGGTATTGTTTTTGTGACAACCATAGTTTCCTTTTTTTCCGGTCACATGTAATTTGCATTCCCAAAATTTTCCTTGTTGGTCCTAAACTCTTCATTGCAAAGGTCTAGTTTAATTAGTATTTTAACCTAGAAATCATCAACTTATCTTTTCTGAAAATAAACATATAATAATAAGACAAGTAAATTACCATTTTCATCTCTTTTAATGTACACACAATGATCTACATTTATCCTTTTAAAACCAAGATCACGAACAAAAGAGTCAAATTTCCAATACCATTGACAAGGGCCTTGTTTTATACCGTATAGACTCTTCTTCAACGTGCATACCAAATTTTCCTTACCTTTTTCAATAAATCCCTCTAGCTACTCCATATATATCTCTTCTTCCAATTTTTTATGTAAGAAGGCTATCTTGATTGTTAGAATATTCAAGAATACTGAGAGAGTGTGAGGTGAATTAGTATAAAGTTATTTTAACAATTTTAACCTTTAGGAACTACATAAACATTAACATTAGTAATTTCATTCATAATCACATAAAATCATACACATTGCACACATATTCTTACGTGGAAACCCAACTGAGAGAAAACCACAAAAACTTTTCTCAAGTAGTTTCAAGATTTTACAAGCACCAAATTGAAGCAAGCACCCACTCCCTGTGTTTTACAGCACCTACTGGAAGGAGACACCAATCCTGTTAGAATATTTTAAATGATGATACAGGATCAAATAAACCTTCAAATACAATACAAAAATCACTTATTAAATCTACATACAAATCTGCTTAGAACTTTACCTCAAATCTACAAACTTGTAAAATTCACCACAAGCTCAATTTTTTTTTATGATTCTGAAACTTGGACCTCATATATCAGGTTTTTTTATCTTTCTAATTAAAAAGTGGAATTCAGTTTGGGCCTACCAAGCTTCAGAGATAACCATTTTATCTTGAACACATGTTTGGGACTAGCTTCTAGATAAGTCAAAAACCCTAACTTCCAACAAGTATAACTTTGTACATGTAATGAATTAGGATATGAAACTTCTACCCAATATTTTAAAATAATTTTTCTAAAATGAATCCAAGTTTCACTCTTTGAATCGTCTCCAAAAACAATTTATAGTGAAAATGGAAAGATGACTCATTTTGAAGAACAAAACCCTAGTTTAAAGATCCTCAACTTCCATTGAGTATAAATCCAAATATTTAATGAGTCAAGACCTGAAATTTGTAACCATTATTATTCTCTATCCATTAGGAAACACCTCCAATTTTTTCTATCTAAATCATTCTATAAAAAAAATTATATAGGAAATTCCAATATGACCTTCAAAGAGAACCCTATAACAAATCATCACAAGACTTCATCTTCCCTTCGAATTTCTCCCTTCTTCAATTCATCTTCCCCTGGAAATTCACTCCTCTTCCTTGGCTAGGTCAGATTGATGTGATGCAAATTCCAAATTAGGCTCCTCTTAGTTATTTGAGTCTTCTCCACATGAGAGGGTGAGACCAAGGGTCACAAAGTTTTGGTTGCACCTCTTTCTTTAGGAGGGCTAACCATAGGGGATTCTTCTCTTGGATTTATCTTGTATTGGATTTTGGAGATTATTCACTTGGCTTTAGGGGCTTCTTCACTTGGCTTCTTCAAGGCTCCATTTTTGTACAGCTCAAATTGGACATGTGGAAAAAATCACATGTTATCTCATCCCATGAGGGAGATGCTTAAAATATATTCCATAAGGGGACCACTTTGGAGTTATGTACACTTATTTTAATTCTCCTTCAAGGATCTTCAAGAATTTTTCAAGTGGACACATCATCATCATTGTTAGAAGATTTTTTGCTTTGATTTAGGGATTCTTCTAAGGTTTACATCAATGACAACGAATTTTCCAATAATCTCCCCCTTTCGCATTGATGGAAACTTAGTAAGACAACCATGCTCCCCATGTATTCATGCTATGATCCAAATGACTATACTGTCCTCTTGTGGACATGCTCACTCCCCCTTTCTTCATGATTCTATTTTTAATATTTTTCTTTCCCCCATTGATATCAATGACAAAGGGTAACTCCCCCTCACAATATTCCCCTTTTCTTCTTGCAAAATATTATGGAAATCAATTTGGAGAAGAAATCACTACTAGTTTTTGTCGATGATACTGAAATTTCTCCCTAGGAAGAGAATTTGTGAATGTTTTTGAAATGTGTTCTTTTGTCCCACTGTACTCCAACTTGATATTCTTTTCTTGTGACTTGTTCCCATAGAAGGTAGAACTTAATAGGAATATGTTTGGCCTTGAAATACATCACTAGATTCTTGGAGATGCTTATAGCACTAGTGCTGTCACAGAGTAGGGGATCAAATTTTGCTAAAAAAATCAAAGTGCTCAGAATCATTTCAAACCGGACGAGAGCGTAGGCCTCATTGTTGCGAACCCAACACAACTCGTTTCGTCTCAAATGTATGTTGGGAGCGAGAGATATAGCGATCTGTTCGTCAAGACAAACAGGCAAAAAATTTGATGTTGACTGTACAAGTCCGTACAGTCCGTACGGTCTGACGTGGCAGGACCGTATGACTGTACAGAAGTGACATGGAAAGCATTCGTTGGTTGGCAGTTCTCGAATCAGGATGTGACATGTGTCCTTTGGTGGCAAATGGTGTGAGGACACGTGGCCCAATCCGTTGGCACCACGTGTCACTCATTGTTTGGTTTATATTGTTATGTAAAATTTATGGTGGAGTCTGCGGGGTTCGACCCCCGGACCTCCCACAACGCATAACGCCTTCGCACGACTGCCCAACCATTGGACCACGAGTTGGTTCTTTTTATATGTATATGTTTGAATATATTTAAGTTCATACATGTTTGTAATGGGCGGGGGGTCGGGTCGGGGCTTAGCCCCGACCCATGGTCACATATTGTTTCATATGGCCACTATGTTTATGCACGCGGTTATAACGGTTGGCGCGCGGGGTTTGACATAGCCCGTGGTTCTTTGTTGTTAATCCATGTGACCCCGACCTGGAGTGCAGGTAGTTTTTAAAATGATTCTAACCACCTTTTTGCCATGCGCGTGGTCCTATGCGCCATATGCCCAGGTGCCTAGGCGGTTAGGGGGTGGCGTGCCCTTAACCGTTATACAGTTTGCACCATTGGCGTGGTTGCGCCCGGTGCTAGGTTTTCACACTTTAAAATGCATGTGAGCGAGGTTCAAACATGAAGGGTGCAATTTGTAGATGCAGAGACAGCAAGCTTGAAGAGGGAGACTTCCAGGAGGCCTAACTTCTTCGTTTTTCGATCGATTGAGGTGCCGAAAGAGCCCAGACAGGGGTTTTTGGACGCTCTGATGCCATTGGAGCAGTCAGTTTTTCATTTTGAGCATTGTAAGACATGGTTTTGAGCACTTTGAGCAATTAATAATAACGATCCATTGGAAGCTGGACCAGGAGATGTAGCCCAAGAGAGGGGTGAACTCCTTTATCAATTGTTGTGCTTATGTGTTTATGTTCATTGATTATGTTACTGTCTATGTGTATTTTGGATAAGTAATCCTTAAATATATGTGTTGCAAACTGATCCATTTTCTTTAAACACATAACATTCACTTGCAATAATTTTCAAGTTTTTCAAGTCTTCTTCATTTTTAGATCAAGTTGGTATCAGAGCACTAGTTTTTGAAGACTTGATTGTTTGCAAGTTTTGTTTCCGATGCTCACAAGGTTGAAACTCAAAAGAGGAGAAGGTCAACTTGTGGAGCCAAGTTCTCATCCGACAAGGAGGAATCATATTCATTCACCACAAGTTTCAGAGAGACATTCACCAAGCATGGCTCATGCAGAAAGTCATGAACGTGTTCCTGTCGAAAATGAAGATCTCAGAGAGGCTGTCATGGAGTTGAGAGAGGTTCCTGCAGAAAATGAAGATCTCAGAGTCGCCATGGAGTTGGAGAGAGAGATGAAGATCTTGATGGAAAGAACTTATTGTCACTGTGGTGAAAGGCTCCAAACCAATGCATAAGGAGTATGGGTGGTGACAAAAATCCAGGCGGAAATGGAGGAATGGTGCTTCTCCACCACCCCTCCATCATCATCATCTTCTTCTTCTTCTACCACCAAACATCTTCCCACCTCCGTAAGTATGGTAAGTCCCTTCTAAATTTCCATTAAAGCTTGAAGAGCAAAATTTGAATCTGTCAATATACAAATGGAGGTGTTAATGAAGTTAGATAATTGGATACGCCAAATTGAAGTCTATTGTAGAATACATGAAAAATTCAAGATGATGAAACCAAAATACTAGATTGATAGTGCAACACTTATATGGTGGGAATCCAAGACTCGTGAGGACATGAAAAAGCATGGTGTAATTTTTCTTCTGGAATGATTTCACATCGCAATTAAAAAACAATTTTATCCATTGGTATATAAACAAAAGGAAACTATGGAATGGCGTAGTTCACAAGTTAAAGGGACGTGAATACAAAGTTTACCTGTGAATTTAGGAGAAGAGCTTTGGTTTCGTGAGTTGATTTTGTCTCACGTAAAACATTGCTCAAATATATCGGTAAGCTTTGCATAGTTGTTTGAGACATACTATACTCATGTTTAATCCTTTCCGGGAATCTAGATGAAGTTTGTGTACAAGCTACTCCATTTGGTTGGCAGCTGAAATCGATACTCATGAGGGTTTCAAGAAGACATTCAGCCATGGAGACACAAGGGAAAGAAGAAATTCAAAGGCAATGGCGAAGAATGTCACTGTGAAGAAAGAGGGAGAAAGTTCACATAAGAATTGTTCAAAGATGGCTAAGTGATGAAGACCATTGTTGGAGCTTCATCTTGAAAGAAGACCCCAAAAGTTTAGCAACAACAAAAAATGGAAGTCGAAGACTGTTGCGACTAATCAACATGACTTAGGTTAGTTCACTTCGGGTGATGAAACGGCGATCACGCCATGGGTTACCAAGGTAATGGTTCTCATGGTAAAGTAACAGCCCCTCAAGTAATGCTAATGTCAATGTAACTCAACAAGAGAAACGAGAATTGAACTTTTTTCACATAAGGATTGTTTCAAAACATACCAAGATAGATAATGCTTGTTTGAATCGATCACAAGCAAACCTTACTAAGAGATCAGCATGAAACTTAAGTTGGAAACAAGTCCATCCTAAGCCATACCCTCTTGTTGATATATGATAATGCCAAGTTTGCTAGTAACTGTGGAAGTGTAAACTTAGGTTTGATATAACTGCAAATTTCATTGATGAAGTGAAGCTTGATGTGATTCCGTTGGATATATGTGGTACTGTGTTGGGAAGCCCATTTCAGGGCGATAGGAAAGTTGTTTTCTATCACAGGATAATAAGTATCGGTTTAAAGATGGTGTTGAGTATGTTGTTAGAGCTCTCACTAAGAAGATGAATTTATCAATCATAAATGCAAGGCAAATGAAGAGGTTAGTTAATGCCAGGCAATTTTTGTTCTCTTAATGATAAAACCTAAAATGATGTTGAGAACTAAGCGTACTGCCAGATACAAAGTTAAAATCCATTTTATTTGAAGTTGTTAATCAAGATGATGACATGTTTAAAGAACCCAAGGTTTCCTCTCAAAAGAGGAATCCAACATGAAATTCAGCCACAACAAGATTGTCCACTTCCAAACATTGGTATGTATAGAATGCCTATGGAAAATGCCGAGATTAAAACAAATTCGTGAGTTGTTAGACAAAGAGGTTATAGTACCAAGTTCTTCTTCGGCCATGTTGGATTCCAATTGTGTTAGTTCCAAAAGAAAGATGGTACATGGCACATGTGTGTTGATTTCATGTGGCTTTGAACAAAATTAGTTAAAAAAAAAATCATTATCCCTCTTCCAAGAATTGATGATTTGCTTGGATCAATTAAAAGATAAATATTTCACTCAAGTTAGATTTAAGGAGGGTTATCATCACATCGATCGTCGAGGGAGACACATGGAAGACAACCTTTAAGACTAAGTTTGTTTGAATGGATGGTAATGCCTTTGACTTGCAATGCACCTACCACTCTCTCATGTGCGAAAGTTATGAATGATGTCTTAACTTTCCTGGATGATTGTGTTATTGTCTGCCTCGATTATGATATTTCCTTTTAGCAAAACTTTAAAGAGAATACCCACCATGTGGTCAAGTTTTGGATGTTTGAGGAAAGAATAGTTGTTTTGAAGTTTGTCCAAATGTGAATTTGGCAAAACTCTCTCGCTTTATTTACGAAATGGCATTGTTGGTGAGGTACTAAAAATTGATCCTCTAAAGTTAAAGTTATTTTGAATGGTCGAGACCCAACAATGTGACAGAGGTAAGAAGTTTTGGGAGCCTACTTCCCAATATTGGAGGAAGTTTATTAACTTTTCTTCCATTGTAGCTCCATTACATGTTTTGACAAGTGTCAAGCAAGTTTTCCAAATGGGGAGGCAAGCAACAACAAGCTTTGATAATTTTGAAAGAAAAGATCAGTTCAACGCTAGTTATTGCACTTCCAAATTTAAGAAAACATTTCAACCTTAAAACCGCATGACGTAAGTATTTATGTGATGGGAGCAGTTTTGCTACAAGATGGTAAGCCAATTTGTTTTCATTCCTCGAGATGTTTAATGGTGCCAGCGATTAATTATCCTACTTATGATAAAGAATTGTGATGCATTGTTCAAAAGTGTTAAAAAATGGAAGCATTACTGCTGTACAAACCACATTCACAATCGCATCATCAAACTTAACACTTTTACAACGCCAAAATATGCCAGCACAAGCTTAGGTAACTGTGTGGATGGGTTTTCTTCAACAGCCTAATTTAGTTGTCGTGGGCATAAGAAGGCGATTTTAACAAAGTTAGCACATGCTTTCAAGGTCTATTATTAGTGCTCAGTTATTCTTAAGCAAAGTCCTACAATGCATGAAAGTTATGTGGAGCAATATGTTTTAGATAATGACTTTAAAGAAGTGTATTAAACTTGAAGCACTCTAACCGTGTGGAAGAATTGGATTATCATGTGCATAATTAACCTCTCGTTCACTTTAAGTAAGTTGTGTATTCCATAGTGGGAAAGAATCAACATCATAAGAGAAGCACATTCTTCTCTTATTGCTGTTCATTTTAGGCCAGTAGCAGTATCTTTGGCTAATTTGCAAAGATACTACAAATGGGGTAAAATGAATGAAAGTGTTTCACGATATGTTCGAGAATGTTCATAAAGGCTAAGTAAACCTAGTAATCGAAAGTTGGGTTTGTACACTCCACTTCCAGTTCCTTCTCGACCTTGGGAAAGTATTTCCATGGATTTTGTTGGTGGTTTACCTATGTCGAGAAGAGGTCATGATTATCTTTATGTTTTGGTTGATTGTTTTAGAAAGATGTGTATTTTGATGCCTTGTACTAAGCAGGTAATGGCAGAACAAATGGCACAGTTGTTCTTTCAAAAAATTTGGGTGCATTTTGGATTGCCTAAGTCCATTATTTCTGATCGGGATTCTCGATTTGTTGGAAGTTTTTGGTCGAGTTTTTGGGCACTCGTGGACACCAAGCTTAAAAAGAGCATAGTTTTTCATCCACAGACAGATGGTTAGACAAAGGTGGTGAATCGTACAGTGGTGCATCTTCTTTGTGCTTATTGCAGCAAGCATCCTAAACTTTGGGATGAACATTTACACTACATTCAGCATGCGTACAATCGAGCTAAGCACTCTTCGACACAAACGTCACCATTTGAGGCATGTTTTGGCTATTTTCCCAAGTCGCCTTTACATTTTATCTTTGGGAAAGATATTGCTGTTGATGGTCAATATGACATTGATAGGGCAGAGAAGTTCATTGAACAAATTCAGTCGATACGTTAGGTGGTGCAAGAGCGGTTGGAAAAGAGTCAGGCCAAATACAAGACGAGACATGACAAGCATCGTGTTGATCGCAGTTTCGAATTTGGTGATGAATTTTGGCTTTACATCATCAAGGAGAGGCTTAAAGGATAAGGTAAAAAGTTGAAACCGATTCGATGTGGTTTGTTCAAGACTGTTGACAAGATTGGTAACAATGCTTTTCGTTTAGAATTGCCTCCTTATATGCAGATGTATGCAGTTGTTAATGTTGAGAATTTGAAGTTGTATGAGCCTCCATTGATTGATGATCAAGGAGATCATGTTTAGATTCCTTCCATAGATTATTTTTCTCCANTTGCGAGTTGGTCTTAAAGGGATGAATCCAAGCAAGGCCAAATGGATTGAGGTTGGAAGGGTGAGGGAACTTTACCCTCATCTACACATAGACTAAGAATAGTCTTTTGGAGGTCTAAAAGATTCCCAATGGGGAGGTGTGATCAGGGGATCAAATTTTTCTCAAAAATTCAAAGTACTTAGAATCGCTTCAAACCGGACGAGAGCATAGGCCTCATCGTTGTGAACCCAACGCAACTTGTTTCATCTCAAATGGACATCGGGAGCGAGAGATATAGCGATCTGTTCGTCAAGCCAAATAGGCAAAAAATTTGATGATGACTGTACAAGTCTGTACAGTCCATACGGTCTGACGTGGCAGGATCATATGACCGTACAGAAGTGACATGGAAAGCATTCATTGGTTGGGAGTTGTCGAATCAGGAAGTGACACGTGTCCTTTGGTGGAAAATGGTGTGAGGACACGTGGCCCAATCTGTGGGTGCCACGTGCCACTTATTGTTTGGTTTATATTGTTATGTAAAATTTATGGTGGAGTCCGCGGGGTTCGACCCCCGGACCTCCCACAACGCATAACGCCTTCGCACTACTGCCTGACCATTGGACCACAAGTTGGTTCTTGTTATATGTATATGTTTGAATATATTTAAGTTCATACATGTTTGTAATGGGCGGGGGGTCGGGCCGGGGCTTAGCCCCGACCCATGGTCACATATTGTTTCATATGGCCACTATGTTTATGCGCGCAGTTATAACGGTTGGCGTGTGGGGTTTGACATAGCCCGTGGTTCTTTGTTGTTAATCCCCGTGACCCTGACCTAGAGTGCGGGTAGTTTTTAAAACGATTCTAACCACCTTTTTTCCATGCGCGCGGTCCTATGCGCCATATGCCCAGGTGCCTAGGCGGTTAGGGGCTGGTGTGCCCTTAACCATTCTACGGTTTGCACCATTGACACGGTTGTGCCCGGTGCTGGGTTTTCACGCTTTAAAATGAGTGTGAGCCAGGTTCAAACATGAAGGGTGCAATTTGTAGATGTAGAGACAACAAGCTTGAAGAGGGAGACTTCCAGGAGGCCTAACTTCTTCGTTTTTCGACCGATTGAGGTGTCGAAATAGCCCAGAAAGGGGTTTTTGGACGCTCTAAATCTATTGGAGCAATCGGTTTGTCAGTTTGAGCATTGTAAGACATGTTTTTGAGAACTTTGAGAAATTAATAATAATGATCCATTGGAAGCTGGACCAGGAGATGTAGCCCAAGAGAGGGGTGAACTCCTTTATCAATTGTTATGCTTATGTGTTTATGTTCATTGATTATGTTGCTGTCTATGTGTTTTTTGCATAAGTTATCCTTAAATCTATGTGTTGCAAACTGATCCATTTTCTTTAAACACATAACATTCACTTGCAATAATTTTCAATTTTTTCAAGTCTTCTTCATTTTTAGATCAGTATAGGAATAGGCTCATCATATCTCACTTCTATGTCTTGCATGGTTTTCTTCATCCATATAATATGAGTACAACATGTTGGTACTACGATATATTCTTCTTCTAACGTGGATAAGGATACTGAAGATTATTTCTTGTTCATCCATGACACTAAGCAGTCACCTAAGTATAAATATACTCCACTTGTACTTCTTCTGGCATCAATTCTTCTTTCCCAACTCGAATCTGTGTAGGTGACCATACTTAACTTATTTACCTTTGGATAGCATATCCCAAAATGTATTATTCCGTTAAGATATCTATATATCATTTGCACTACTAGAAAATATCCTTTGCAATGCTTGAAATATTGTGACCTATCCAACTGCTTGCATTACATCTGGTCTTGAAGTTGTCAGATAGAGTAAACTACCAATCATTGATCTATAGATTATTTGATCCATTTCTTTATATTCATCATATTTTCTCAACTTGCAACCGATAACCATATGAGTACTAACGAGTTTACAATCTTATATTTTTAACTTCTTTAACATTTCCTTGATGTAATTGGTTTGAGAAATAAAAGATTCCTTCATCTAGATAATATATCTGGAGTCCCAAGAATAAAGTAATCTCCCCAGGTAGGGACCTTTCAAATTCATTATTCATATATTTGGAAAATGTTTGACTCAATCTATCATCATCACTTCCAAATATGATGTCATCAACATACACTTCAATAATAATCATACCACCTTGCTCCACTTTTATGTAGAGGTTACTATCTACAATTCCCATTCTGAATACATGTTGTTATATGTAGTTGTCCAATATTGATTACCAATCTCTCGGGGCTTGCTTAATTCCATACATATATTTATTCAATATGCAAACATAATCTTCCTTTTCTGATAGTAGAAACCCTTTTGGTTGTTCTATATAGACTTCATCTTCTAATTCTCCATATAGAAAAGTTGATATTACCTCCATCTTATACACTTTGATCCTTTTGTAGAATGCATAAGCCAAGAACATTTTGATTTCTTCCATTCTGACCATGAGAGCAAAGGTTTATTCAAAATATATTCCTTCAACTTGAGCATATCCTTTTCACACTAGTCTTACATTGTTTCTAGTTACATGTCCATATTCGTTTAGCTTTCTTATGAAAACCCATTTTGTCCCAATCACATTTTTTCCTTTGGTCTTGGAACTAGTTCCCATGTCTCATTATTCTCTCTTTTATTTAGTGTTGGATTAGTGAGAGGGAGGGTGAATCGGTAATAGAGCAATTTAATCATTTTTAACCATATAATCCTAGTGTTATATCAATGTATCATTATTATCCAATAATTGCAGAGTAAATAATAAATGAACAAATGAACAATCATACACATACACAGTACACTAGTGTTTTACATGGAAACCAAAAGTGGGAGAAAACCACAGAATGATTTTTATTATATGTCTTGAAGAATTACATTCATTGGAAGCACCAACTTCCTTTGTTTTCCAGTTGCAACTCGAAGGAGGCTCCAACCCCCTTGTTTCTCAGGCTACAAACATAGGGAATCTCCAACTCCCCTATTCTCTAGATACAACCAGAAGGTGGCTACAAACAAAAGAAGGCTACAACCCCCTATGTTCTTTGGCTACAACCGGAAGGTGTCTACAACCACATGTCCTTGCCCCGTCCAACCACCTTGAAGTAGAAGTAGAATGATGGAACCATTGTCACAATATCACTGTGAGATATACTTTTGAAAACTTGTACCAATAAACCTGAACCATGCATCAACCATGCATCAACCTATACCTCAACCTGTAATCAACTTGTACCATAAACAAGTGCATCAACCATGCACCAACCTATACCAAACAACCTGTAATCAACTTGTACCATAAACAAGTGCATCCAACCATGTACCAAGTATGTTCCAATCATGTGTCAACTACTCATCAACTATGAATCATCAATATGTATCAACATCATCAACTATACACCTTATGTATGGGCCAACTCATCAACTACTTGTCTCAACCATGTACCCAACATGTACCTCAACCAAAAGCCCTCATTAATTTCAATATCCAAATATGATTTGTAACTCTGTAATAGACCTGGGGTATATGATCACATACCTGCAAACCTCCCTTAACTTTCACTTCAAGAGACTATCATTTTCATCAAACTTTTCTTTAGTCTCACATAACTAGTTTGGGATTAGTCAACAACCCTAACTTGAAATAATCATAACTATGTACCTGTAATGAATAAAGATATGAAAGTAGTACAAAATTTTCTTTAGTTTTTTTTATGAAATTCTTCTTGGTGTCACTACATGGAACCTCTCGGAAGAGGAGTTATAGCAAAAATGGCATACCTTGCTGAATTCTAGATTATTCTAAAGAGCGACCTTGTAGAGTGTGCCCCGCACATAATATTTGTTGAATAGATATACAAATGTTACAAAGAATAATACATACTTTTTTATAACCAAAACATGTGGTCTTAATGGATTTTTATCTTTTATAAAAAAATTATGACATTTTTACCAAAAACACATGTTTTAGACTAGTTTCAGGACTTGCTACAAAGCCTATTTTCCACGGAGTGTAACTCCAAAAATACAACGGCCCACAAGATGAAATGTTTACCACAGATAATTGGATATGTTTCCTCAAAGGCCTATCAATTTTAGGGTCTGAGTCATTCTAGAAAAAACATTTATTGCGAAAATGGTGAGATGACCTGTAAATAACATACCTTAGAAAGCATCATCAAAAGAATTTATCCTTCCTTGAATTTCAACCTTCTTTTCTTCACCTTCCCTCCAAAATTTAGTTTATATATCCTTTTCTTACCTCAGTCACCTATAGATATTCAATATTCACAAGTGTGATGTAAAATGAGAGCTCATTGTCTCTTATTTATACTCTCCAAGTAGTTTCCCTAGAAGCATCTTCTAGGTCACTTTGACCACTTTCCTTATTTTAGGGTTAACCCACTTCTAATTTCTCCATTAAATTTATTATTTAAATAATTTCTTTTGTATTCACTTTGAGTTATAGTACACTCATCAATTAACTTTATTATTTACCTTATAAAATCTCTTAAACCACTTTGACTACTTTGACCTTTTGGGACTTCTAGATGACATATGAGGGTTCTCCAACTTCGTAAGCCTATAAATCTCAAACTGTGAGGAGTTATCTGACATTCCACATACCACCAGAAATGGCATGCCATGTAATATACATCTAAAATATCATTACCTACAAATATATTAAAATGCATACCATTATCCATCAAACAAACTTGGGTCCATCACCCAAACCTGGGTTCTCCAACTTCTCATGGCCATAACTCTCTATTTGTGAGGAGTTATGTGATGTTCCACATACCACCGGAAATGGAATGACATGTACTATCCATAGATAATATTATTACCTTCAAATATATTAAAACTCATACTATTATACATGAAACATCATTGGGTCCATTACCCATATCTTTGTGCTACCGAAATTCGCTACCAGACTTTCTTCAAGGGTTGACTTCAATGACAACTAACCTTAATAAACATTTAGTTCTACTTCCATAGCTTTGATCCAATGTTAATCATTTCTGGCTTCCTAAAATTTACTTGGTTCAATTGCAGGCAGTAATGAAAATTTTCCTTGTTCATGTGTTTGTGCTTTCCTTCTTCTTCTTGTTTCTAATCTGACACTTCTATCTCCAATGATTTGTTTTGGTGGATGATTATTTTGAATCTGATGGTTAGGTTTCCTAGAAGGTGCATGGAAATCTTTTTTTTTGTTTTCTTCTTGTCCTGCTTCTTGTCGCTTCTCTTCTTTCTCTTCTTCTTTTTCTTCTTCTTCCTCATCTTACTGTTATAGTTCTTCATTTTCCTATTCTTCAAAGATGTTTGAATTTCTTCTTTCCTTGCTAGTATTCAACAAGTTTGTTTCATAAACTTTTACATTTATGTTTTCCACTATATGGGTGAGTCTTATATTGTAGCAATTATATGCCTTCCTTTTTCATGAGTACCCAAAACATATGCCTGTGTCCATGTGAGAGTAAAATTTTCCAATATTCTTGTCTTACCTTTTTATGTAACACTTTTTTCGAAATTCTCTAAAGTTCTTGACATTGTCCAATATTCATTTCCATAACTCATATGGATTCTTATCACAACTACTTTTAATCAATCTCTATTCAATATATGAATGGATGTATGCACTACTTATCCCAAAAATATATCACTTAGCTTGGAGTCATTCAACATGATTATGGCGATTTCGTGTACAATTCTATTTTTCCTTTCAACGACTCCATTTTGTTGAGGTGTTCTAGCTATTGAGAATTGTCTTTTTATTCATTTTTCTTCACTTAAATCCCTTAATAAATTTGAATTAAACTCACCTCCATTATATAATCTTAAGAATCTGATTTTCAAATCAGTTTCATTTTCAGGAAGTTCCTTAAATACCTTGAAACATTTGAAATCCTCTAACTTTTTATTGAGGAAGCAAACCCAGGTATTTCTGGTGTAGTCATCAATGAGTAGCATGAATTATTATTCACCATCTAGTCCTTTTGTTCTCGTGGGCCCGCATAAATCAGTTTGTACAATCTCCAATGGTTTTTTCCTAGAGTATTCCCTTGTCTTGAATTCAACGTTTGTTTGTTTTCCATGTTGACAATGCTTTCACATAATATTCATTGGCTTTGTAATTTATAACATTTATCTTATAGCTTTCTTCTTTTTGATCTTGAAAATATTATCAAAGTGTATATGGCCCATTTTCCTATTCCAAAGCCAACTTTCATCTTATTTTCCCAAACAACATATTTCTTCTTCGATCGCATTCAACATGTATATTTGTTTGGAGTCCTTGTCATTGTTTCCACTAGTCTTCCTGATCCTTCTTTACTTATTTTGCATTATTTTGAATTGAATATTTGTGTGTGTCCCTGATCACACATTTGTCTCCCACTCAACAAATTATGCATCATATTTTAAACAAGTAGGACATTTTATGCCACACCATCTTTGTTTCCAAGACTGATTGTTCATTTTCCTACAATTTTGCCTGAGTTATCATTTCCAAATGTGAAAGACCCTTCTTTGTCTTTCTTTAATGTTACATTTTTGTTTGTATCCAATCATATGCTTTGAGAATCCACTGTCAATATATCAATGGCTTCTTCCATTTTTGGCTTGTAAGGAAAACCCACATTCCTCAACCTTCAAATCTTCTTGCCTCCTTTACCAAGTTATTTATTTCTCCCATATATGATTGAAGGAACATGCTTAGTTTCCCTTGAAGAAACTATCAAATCACTTATGTAATTTTTGGCTATGTGTCCAAATTTTTTACATTTGTAGCATTCAATTTCATAACCCAGAGCACCCAAACTGTTATATTTTTTGTCAAATGCCTCACGAGGCTTTCTGGGATAATTTCCTTCATTATGATTCTTGGGATTTTCATATCTCCTTCTGTTCCAAGTATTTCTAATCTTTTCATAGGATCTACAATTTATGGCTTTATGCCCAAAATTATTGCAAGAATAAATAAGCCAAGAAAAATATTTAGGTACATGGGTGTCGGTGGTCTTCTAGTTGGTGTTGTTTTTATGAAATCGTGATCTTCTTCCTGGGTATTCTTGATTGTTGGTTTATGATTCCATGTTCCTATGAATGCATGATCTTCTTCTTTATTATTATTCATTTTTTATTCATGTATGTCCTCATTTAGAGGTTTGCATTCTTCTTTCTTGATGGAATGCTTGATAATATCTACATAACTTCTTTTCTTTGCTTCATTTCCTGTCATCATAGAGATTGAACGCTCATCCATATTTTTTTCTCTATCCAACTCCATAATTTTTATAGAATGGTTTTTGATTCCATATGATTTCATCCATGTTTTCTGTGCTATTGCCAAAATTT
Organism: Picea sitchensis; assembly: GCA_010110895.2. Taxonomy (NCBI): domain Eukaryota; kingdom Viridiplantae; phylum Streptophyta; class Pinopsida; order Pinales; family Pinaceae; genus Picea; species Picea sitchensis. Next base: position 126,415 of record SNQJ01S0003625.1, read on the forward strand.
AGTTGGATGTCCTTCTTATGTAGTTCCTTTCTTATTGTGACTATTTCAACTTCTAGATTCTATATTGTTTTCTTATTTTCTTCCACTTGTCTCATGAGTATTTCTTCAATCAATTTGTCTTATTCCAACTAAATCCTTAGTTCTATGATACTTTGCTTGGCTTCTTCAAAAAAAAAAATTAGGGTTTTGAAATCCTTCCTTCATTTTACTTAACTCTTCTTTGAGAGACTTGTTTTTCTTCATCACTATTCTTAGATCACTTAAGACACTGATCAATTCTGCCTCAATATTCACTTCTCCTTCTTCTTGATAGATTCCTTAATTATTTTTAGTAGTTTCTTATTGAGTCTCTAACACCATCAAGAGTACTCTTCTTTATTCATTGTCATTATCATCATCTTCATCGGATAAGGAACTATCCTCTTTTGAATAGATGATTTTATTTTTCAAAAATATTCCTTTATTTATTTCTTTCTCTCTTTTCTGATATTTATTTATTTCTTAGGAATTTATTCTTTATTACTATTTGAAACCCTTGCATAGGACAATGGGAAGAAAAATGGAAAAAATTACCACAATTAATGCATTTTAAAAGAAGCTTACATTTTTACTTGTTGATTCCACTTTTCATATTTATCACAAAGTTGGATTCTTATTCATTGTCTGAACCATCACTATTGTTGGAGTAGGGTTTTGACCTTAGATTTTTCTTTCTTGTCTTCTTGGAGGCTTTGATGGATTTTCCTGTTCTTTTCTAATTTCGTATATTATAAGTATTTAATGTAATTCATTCATGCTCAATGTATCCAGGTATTGTCTTTCTTCTAGACATGATATTTTAGGATCAAATCTCATTTGGAGAGATCTTAGTATATTTTGCACAATAACTGAATTTTCAATATTTTCTCCCAATCCTCTTATAGTATTCACAATTTCATTAACTCGGAGAAAACAAGCTACAATGTATTCATCTTTCTACATTCTCAGATGTTAAAAGTTTCCTTTGTAAGTCTAAAGCTTCACCCCTTTAACTTTATCATCTATGTCATAAACATTCTTGGGATTCTCCAATATTTTATTTGCAAAATCACAACGCATAACATTAACAAATTTTGAACCTATTATACCACTTATAATGAAATTTATATCCTTTGAATTATATTCACTGGGATTTTTACCAACATTATCTATTGGGGAGAAACTTGTGTAGTGTATCCATTTACTACAACTTTCCAAACATCAAATCCTTGTGCCTGCAAATATGCTCTCATTCTTATGCTCAAAAAATAATATTTTTTCCCATCAAACAATAATGTTCCATTTTTGGTAAATTATGCTTTATTATCCATGATCTTCTATCCAGTGGTTATACGTTTCTTGAAGAAACCCACTCTAATACCAATTATTAAAATATTCAAAAATACTGAGAACGAGGGGAGGCGGGTGTGAATCAATATAGAGTTATTTTAACAATTGTAACCATCAAGCAGTACATAAACATTAACCATTAATAATTTCATTTATAATCACATAAAATCGTACACATTGCACACAAAGTTTTACATGGAAACCTAATTGGGAGAAAACCACATAAACTTTTCTTAAGTAGTTCCAAGATTTTACAAGAACCAACTTGAAGTATGTTCCCACTCCCTAAGTTTTCCAACACCTACTAGAAGGAGACACCAATCCACATGGAAAATTTTAAATGATGATGGAGGATCAAATCAACCTTCAAATACACACCCAAAATCACTTCTTAAATATGCACACAAAACTATAGAGAATTGTACCTCAAATCTACAAACTTGTAAGATTCGCCACGGGCTCAATTTTCTGTTTCTAATTCTAAAACTTGGACCTCAGATATTTGGATCTATTATCCCTCTAATGAAACAAATGGAATTAAATTTGTACCTAACGAGATTCATATATAACCATTTTATCTCGAATACATGTTTGGGACTACTTTCTGGATTAGTCACAAACCCTAACTTCCAACAAGTATAAATTCATACCTTTAATGAGTCAGGATATGAAACTTGCACCCAAACGTCTTCGATTTATTCTCTAAAATCAATCCAATTTTCACTCATTGAATCATCCCCAAATGCTTTTATAGAAAAATGGAAACATGACTCATTTTGAAGAAGAAACCCCTAGTTTAAATAACCTCAACTTCCACTGAGTATAACTCCAAATATGTAATGATTCAAGACCTGAAATTTGTACTCGATATTCTTCACTATCTCTTTTGAAAAACCTCCATGTTTCACTATCTGAATCATTATAGAAAAAAATCCGTTTCAAAAATGACACTTGATGACCTTTAAAGAAAACCCTAGAACAAATCACCACAATACTTCATCTTCGCTTGGAAATTTTCCATTCTTCACTTCATCTTCCCTTGGAAATTATCTCCTCTGTGATGAAATTTGATCATGTTCCTTGTCTAGGTCGAATTGGTGTGATGCAAATTCCAAATGAGAATTTTATTTATATGAGTCTTCTCCACATGAGGGGGTGCAACCAAGTGTCACAACTTTTGGGTCACACCTCTTCCTTAAGGATGGCCAACCTTAGGAGATTACTTAAATTAATTTAGGGGCTTATTATCTTGGCTTTAGGGGATTCTTCGCTTGGGTTTATGGGATTCTTCACCTGTCTTCTTCAAGGCTCCATGTGTGCACAACTCAAAGTGGGCATGTGTAAACAACAACATGTTATATCATCCCGTGAGTGCCATACTTAGAAGATACACCATAAGGGGACCACTTTGGACTTATATGCACTTATTTCAAGGATCGTTCAAGTATATTCAAGACTTCTTCATATGGACACATCGTCATCACTTTTAAGGGATTTCTAGATTTTCTTTAGTACTTATTCTAAGGTTTACATCAATGACAACCAATTTTCCAACATTGACATCCAATTGCTTGAATTCTAAATCTAGAGCAACGAGAATACCAAGTCGTATTGATGACATTTTGACAACTGGGGAGAAAATTTCAATAAAATCAATACCTTGTTCTTGCTCAAATCCTTTCACCAGTAGCCTTTCTTAAATCTTTGTTGATTTTTCATGCCTTCATATTGCATTCTATACACCTACTCGTTCTTTAAAAAAAATTTCCCTTTTGTCCTTCCAACCAAATCCCATGTCTTGTTATCATGTAGGGATTTTTTCTCTTATTGCATGGCATTTTTCCATTTGATACAATTTTCTCCTTCACATGCTTCCTGAAAACAAGAAGGTTCACCTCCATTAGTCAAGAAAATATATTGTGAGGGAGGATACCTTTGTGAAGGCCTATCTAGCCTTGTAGACCTACAAGTTGATAAATTTTGTGTTTAGATTTCTCTTAGTGGTTTTTGATTTTGTTGTTCTTCATGTTCTTCTTCTTATTGTTCCTCATTTTCATTTTGATGTAATGGATGCTCATTAATTTCTTCTTGTAATGGTGGTTGATTATCTTTCTTTCCTTGAGTTTCAACAAATGTATGCATATCCACACCTTTCTCGATAATTTCAAACATTTATTCCTCATTAGAAACGAAATCCCTACTTCTAACCAATCTCCTTTTTAGAGGATCCCACAACCAGTAACCTAACTCATTATCATCATATCCTAAGAAAATTTATTTGAATGAATTTTCATCCAACTTAGATCTATGTTCCTTAGGAATATGCACATATGCTTCACAACCAAAAAATTTCAAATGAGTGTAGCATAAATCCTTATTGGTCCATGCCTTTTCAGGAATTCCACCATCCAATGAAATTGTGGGAGAGAGATTTATTATGTAGCAAGTTGCACAATAGCCTCTACCCAAAAAAAATTAGGCAAACCATAATTTTAAAGCATGCTTCTCACCTTCTCCATTACTGTTCGATTCATTCTCTCAGTTTTTCCATTTTGTTGCAAGGTGCAATGAACGATTTTTACATGTTTTATTCTATTTTTACTACAATATTCTAAAAATTCATTAGAGAAATACTCCCCACCATTATCAGTTCTAATACCTCTAAAAAATTTATTAGTTTCCCTTTCAACAACCATATGAAATTTCTGAAAAATATCTAAAACTTGATCTTTTCCCTTAATAGGTAAATCCCACACCTTTTTTGACGCATCATCTATAAATGTAACAATATAATAATCACCTCCTAGTGATTTTATGTTAATTGGGTCACAGACATCAAAATGCATCGGGTCTAATATTTTTGTATCCCTTTTAAAATCATTCCTCATAAATGATACCCTTTTCTGTCTACCCAAAATACAATGTTCAAAAAAATTAATATCTGTACCTTTTATCTCTGGAAAAAGGTTTTGCTCAACAAGTATTTGACCTCTTTTTGTCATGTGCCCAAGTTGTTGGATGTGGAACCTGATTATCTTCCTGATTCAAATGCCTTTGTTTTCAGCCATGTTTATACCCCATCGAGACTTTACACCCTAGAAGAATCTACACCCCTCCATGTGAGGGAGTGTAGGGGGGTTCGAGGGCAGGTGGGCCCCTGGTGGGGGTTCAGGGGACAATGTTCCCCGATGGGGGTTCAGGGGCGAAGCCCATGAAGGAAAAAATACCTTGTAAATGTATATTGTAATTTCATAGTAAATCTGGACCATTCATTATAAGGCCACAAATATGACGGTAAAATTTATGTTAGGGTTTTTTTCCCTAGAAGGAAACCCCCTTTTATGAGGGAAATTTATTACGGATATGAGTCATTACAAATATTGTAGTCTAAGTGAGGACATTGTGAGAGAGAGAAGAGAAAGTTATAACAGGTGTTTTCTAGGTTGTATCCCTTCATTTATTGGATAATAATAAAGGAAGGAACTAGAAATTACTCTAGTGGACATAACCCACACTCGGTGAACCACGTATATCTATGTCTCTATTGTATTGTGTATCTTATGTGTTTTATTTCAGATTTTTTTTTATTTTATTGCTCTGCGGTCCTGTTTTTTTAACCACTGGTATCAAAGAAAAAGGTAGCTTGTAGGAAAATATTGTTTGGTTCGAGTGGGAGCAATGGAGGAAGATGGAAAGTTTAGGGTCAAGAAATTTAACGACCAAAACTACCATTTATGGAAGATGAAGATGGAATATTATTTATATTAGAAGGATCTATTCCTACCATTGGGTGGAATAGTAAAGAAGCCAACGGCCATGAAGGACGAAGAATGGGATGTTATTGACAGAAAGGCACTAGGAATGATACGACTGAGCCTAGTAGTGTCGGTGGCTTTCAATATTTCAAAGAAAGGACAATGAAGGAGATGATAGATGCATTGGCTAAACTGTATGAAAAACCCTTGATTTCCAATAAGGTATTTCTAATGAAGAGATTATTTAATATGAATATGTCAGAAGGTGGGTCTATTGCAGATCATTTAAATGAATTTAATATGGTTATTAATCAACTAAGTTATGTAAAAATGGACTTTGATGATGTGGTTAGGGATCCTCTAATATTGTGCTCATTGCTAGAAAGATGGACTGGCTTGGTCATGGATGTAATTAACTCTGTCTCTATTTCAAACACTCTAAAATTTGATGATGTTGTTGGTGTTATCCTTAGCGAGGAAATGTGATGGAAAAACATAGGTCATACATCAAGTAATGCGTAAAAAATGGAGAATAGGGGAAGACAAAAGGATAGAGGAAAGGGATCAAGGAACCGTGAGAATTATAGGAAGACAAGATCCAAATCCAGACTTGGAAAGATAGAGTGTTGGAATTATGGGAAGAAAGGACATTTGAAGAAAGACTGCAGAGCTCCAAAGAAGCAAAGAGATGGACAACAGGAGAAAAATTAGGAAGAAAATGTAACAGGTGATTTGTTACAAGATGCTTTGATTATTTTTGTAGATAATATTTTTGAGTCTTGGGTAGTAGATTTAGGGGCTTCATTTCATGCCACGCCCCATAGGAAAAAAAATTTAGATTATGTTCAAAGTGATTTTGGAGAGGTTCATTTGGGTGATAATGCACCATGCAAAATTGTTGGAATGTGAAAGGTAAAAATAAAGAAAATGAATGGAAACCAATGATTGTTGAAAGAGGTAAGACATGTTCAAGATCTAAGAAAAAAAAATTATTTCAACAGGGAAATTGGAAAGTGAAGGCTGTATATCCATATTTACAGATCAGGTGTGGAAGGTCACCAAAGGATCACTGGTGATAGAAAAAGGAGAGAAGGTAGATACATTTTATTTATGTACTGGTAATATTGACTCTTCTATCTATTTATCTTCTACATGAGTGGACACAACACTGTGGCATCATAGGCTTGGACACATGGGTGAGAAGGGGATGCAGATACTTCAAAAAATAAATTTGTTGCCAAATCTTAAACAAATTGATTTGGATTTCTGTGAGCATTGTGTTTATGGAAAATAGAGGAGAGTAATATTTCTCAGAGTTGAAAAAGAAAAGAAGAGTGAAAGGTTAGAGCTTGTGCATATAGATGTATGGGGACCAGCTCGGGCATCATCTCTTGGTGGATCTCATTATTATGTTACTTTTATTGATGACATAGCTAGAAAAACTTGGGTTTATTGCAGTAAAAAAAATGATGTTTTTTATACTTTTAAGAAATGGAAAGATTTGGTTGAGAATGAGACAGGAAAAATGTTGAACTGTCTCAGATAAGACAATGGAGGTGAATATTGAATCAAGTATTTTAATGATTAATGTTCATATCATGGGACTTGTAGAGATAAGACAGTTCCAAGAATACCATAATAAAATGGTGTGTCAGAAAGGATGAACATGACAATCATGGAGCGTGCAAAGAGTATGAGACTGCATCATGGTCTGCCCTTAAAGTTCTGGGAAGATGTTGTAGATATTTTTGTTTACTTAATAAATAGAGGACCTTAAATATATTTGGATGGTAGAATTCCATAGGAGGCATGGACAAGCAAAATGTAAACTACTCATTTTTGAAGACTTTCGGTTGTGAGGCATATGTCCATGTTGATAAAGAAAATAGAACAAAGCTTGAGGAAAAATCCAAGAAGTGTACCTTTATTGGATACGGTGTTAATGATTTTGGTTATTGCTTATGGGATTATGAAAATCCCAAAATCATTAGGAGTAGATATTTCATACTCAATGAGAAGTTCATGTACAAAAATCAGTTGCAAAGAAAGAAACAGGAAAAAGAAAAACCAAAATACACAGTGCTTGCTGAGATCACTGAAAAAGAAATTCCAAAGGTACCATAAAATCAAAATTTACAAAAACAGGAGCAACATGTACCTCAAAATCTTGCAACTGTTGTTATAAGATCTACCAGGTTAAGTATACCCCATGAATGATACTCTCCTTCATTGTATTATTTATTATTGATTGATTTTGGTGAACCAGAATGTTGTGAAGAGGCAATGCAGGTAGACACCAAAACCAAGTGGGAGCAAGGAATGAATGAGGAAATCAATTCCCTAGTAAATAACCATAATTGGGATTTGGTTCAATTTCCTACAGAAATAAAGAGCATTGCAGAATAAATGGGTTTACAACTTGAAGGAAGAAGATGGAAGAAAAAAATGGTACAAGGATAGACTTGTTGTAAGGGGGTTTGCACAAAAGAAAGGTATAGATTTTGATGAAATGTTTTCTCCTGTTTTTAAAATAACTTCAATTAGGACTATTTTAAGTATTGTGGTAGTATAAGATTTTCATCTTGAATAGTTAGATGTAAAAAAAAAAAAACTCCATGGGGATTTTGAGGAAGATATTTTTATGCTGCAATCACATGCGTATGATGTCAAAGGGAATGTGAATTTGGTATGCAGGTTGAATAATATCTTGTATGGCCTAAATAATTTTCCAAGGTAGTGGTATTTGAAGTTTGACATGTTTATTACAAAACAAGGTTATAGTAGATGTCATTATGATCACTGTGTTTATTTTAAAATGATAGAAAATGGAAGCTATATTATCTTGCTATTGTATGTAGATGACATGCTTGTTGCACGATCTAATATGCATGATATAAATGTTTTGAAGAAGAAATTAGATAATTCATCTGTGATGAAGGATTTGGGAGCTGCAAAGAAAATTATTGGTATGAGAATAACAAGAGATAGGAAAAATCGCAAATTGACATTGTCTCAGGGTGATTACATAAAGAAGGTGTTGGAGAGGTTTAGAATGCAAAATGCAAAACCAATTAGCACACCCTTTGGCCAGCCATTTCAAATTAACTAAGGAAATATGTCCCAAGACATAGGAGGAGATATAATACATGTCCAGGGTCCCTTATTCATCAGTATTTGGCATCTTGATGTATGTGATGGTTTTCGCAAGACAACATATTGCACATGCAGTGGGAGTTGTGAGAATGTATATGAACAATCCAGGTAAAGAACAATGGGAGGTCGTAAAGTGGATTCTCAGGTATTTGAGAGGTATTCCTACTCATGCATTATTTTTTGGAGGTTCATACACTATTATATAGGGATATGTTGATTTGGATATGGAAGGTGATAAAGATAGCATCATGAGCACCACAGGGTATGATTTTACTATAGGTATAACAACAATAAGTTGTATCGAAATTGCAAAAGTTTGTTTCACTTTCAAAAACAGAAGTAGAGTATGTTGCTGCTACAAAGGCTAGTATGTTAGGGACCTAACCCCTCACATAGGTAGAATAATATATTTCAATGTAATAAAGCTCAATATTAATAAGGCCTAGCAATAAAGAAGAATAATTCCAATGTAAGAAGACCTAATAGAAGTTTATGCTTCTAGAAAGATATTACTATAGATGGTTCTTTTGATAGACATATTGAGTATAAATAGGAGTCAAGCGTATGAGAACTTTTTTCTTGGATATTATTGTAATAGAGCTCTTCTCTGTTGGAGGTTTCCCCCTCGAAGAGGCAAGTGAAAATTTATCTTAGTAATCAAACTTCTCTTTCTAGTGTTATTTTGGTATCATTTTGGTGTTATTGTGGTGTTGTTCTAGTTATATTGTTGTTCATCTTCCATTTCTAGCTATTTATTTATGTTCTACATACTTTTTTATATATGGAATATTACAAGTGGTATCAGAGCACCTTCCTCAGCAGAAAATTGTGGGTTAATTTTTTTTTAGGGTAGAGATGTATTTTGTCATCTTTAAGCTACACATATATATCGTTATGTGCATAAACATGCGGTCGAGGATTCATACACACAGGAAATACAAGTGGTACTTAAGCGCACATCTGTTGGCCACACTTGTGACCTCTGTTGGTACCCCTTCGATTGGTAGCGCATCAAACAACACCTATATACAGATCAACCTAGATCTCCTGAAGCCCTCCATAGATAAATTGATAGGCCACATGAATGCTATAGTGACACCGATAACAACACTTGGGAAGATAATCTCTAGTACCTGGGTAGTCGGGTAGTATGAATAAGGTAATGGTCTAGCCTCCTTAGTTGGTTCCCTGAGATATTGGGCCGAGTACTACTGTTGGACCCCGTATGTATATCAAAGAGATATAGCACAGGGAAAACCCTTGTCTGTAGAGCCATTGACTACCTAACCTTTGGGGATGGAAACAAAAATAGAACAAATAAGATCTATTTTCGCGCAACTATGTCTCCAACATTCGAGTTTCCAAATTATGACACATTTCTTCCTCTTAAGAATTTAGGCATTTCACCACTGCAGTATTCTTCAGATCGAAGTATAACTTCGCAGGTGTAAAAAAAACAAAACGAGTTTGGATCCTGTTGGCACCATTATTTGAGACTTATTAGATTGGATTTCTCTCTTTTCCCTTATCTCCTTCATACCTATCATTTTTCAGCAAAAAACATTTTTTTGTGTGGCCCCACCCACCCCTTTTCGGTTCCCTCATCATCATGCCCCATACCCGTAGCCAAGACTTGGAATCTCACATCAATACCTTGCACTCTAATTTCACAGAGACACAACAAGAAGTGAGATAACTCAGTGCTAATATTTCCACCATCAATGAAAACATGCATTCCTCCATCGCCGCCTCAATCGAGGAACTCAAACAAGACATTACTACCCAGCTTGAATATGTCACTATGATGATCTGCACCAAGCTGCATATCCCTGCAGATCCTCCCTTATCTGAACTACCTTTGCATACCGAAGGTGAAACTTCCTCTCATTCCCATAACTTTCAGCCATATCACTTTCAGTGTGACCTACACCTTCTATGTGTGGATGTGACCAAATTTGATGGCTCAGATCCCACTGGTTGGGTAATTCAAATTGAACATTGTTTCTCTTTGTATGACGTTATATATGAGTTGGACAAAATACAGTATGGTGTTCTCCATCTAGATCAAGAATGTTGGCAGTGGCGACAATGGAGAAAAAATGTTTTCCAAGGGTATGTTTCTTAGACACACTTTATGGAAGAGCTTTATGAATGATTTGACACCAACACCAACCATTTAGGCTATTTGAAAAAGTTGAAACAATTTGGCACAGTGGAATACTTTATAGCTTCTTTTGAGGGATTGGATTTTCATACAAAGGGCATGTCTTATGCTTTTTTCTTAGAATGGTTTATTAGTGGCCTCAAGGATGAGATTCGTGTCGATGTCCTCATGGATCGGCCTCAGAGTTGGGTGGAGGATACTAAAAGAGATAAGGAAGCACAACATGTTATCTCTTCTCAAAACTGAAAACCCTCCTTTATTCCTCGCATTAAACCAGTAAATCCCACTCCTCCTTCTACTCCACTAATTGAATGCCAACACAAAATCCTTTGTTATAATTGTGATGACAAATATTTTCCGAGACACAAGTTATGGCCATCTCGGAGGATGTTTCGGAAGAGGATGTTGAGGATCCCCTTGTGTCTGTGTCACTTGAACCCACTGACATAACCCCTCCCTCAGAGCCTTCTGAAGTAGAACCGATCATTTCCCTAAATGCTCTCACTAGCGTCTCTGCTCCCGGAACCCTCAAGCTAATTGGTTACATCAAGCATAGGAAGGTCATCATTCTTGTTGATAATGGAAGAACCTATAATTTTATTCATCTCCACATTGAACAAGAAAATAATTTCTATATCCGTGTAGTCAATAATTTCCAAATCATGATTGCCAATGGTGGGTCCATGAAATGTGGAGGGTGTTGTGAAAATGTGCATCTCCAAATTGGTGAATACCACCTAAAATCTCATATGTTTTCTATCGACATGGCTGGTTATGACATTGTGTTGGGTGTGCAATGGCTAAGGAATTTAGGTCCCATTCTCATGGATTTTAAGGAATTAACCATGCAATTCAACCAGGAGGGCCAAAAATATAAGTTCCAAGGACTCATCGTCGGTTCCCCAAAGATAATTAGTTCCCATCGCATGGAAAATATGCTCAAAAAAGGTCATTCTGGCATTGTTTCCCAACTCCATGCCATACAAGAAACTGAGACACCCTCTGTGTCGCAAGACCTACAATCTATCCTATCTAAACATCAAGTGTTTTTTTCCACTCCCGAGGGACTCCCTCGTTCCCGTGGTTTTCAAGATCATTACATTCCCCTTTTGCCAGGAATAATTCCTCCCAATATTCATCCCTATTGTCACCCGTTTTCCAAAAAAAATTAAATTGAGAAAATGGTTCAAGAAATACCTAACGCAGGTGGTATCTACCCTAGTACGAGCCCCTACTCTTCTCTTGTGGTCATGGTCCTTAAGAAATAAGGTTCTTGGTGCATGTGTCATGAATTCCGTGCCCTCAAAAAACTCACCATTAAAGACAAATTTCCCATTCTTGTCATTGATGACCTCTTAGATGAATTGAGTGGCACCCAGTTCTTTACTAAAATTGATCTTCGTTCTCGCTACCACCATACCTGTATGAAAGAGGAAGACATTCCTAAGAGTGAATTTAGAACTCATGAGGGCCACTATGAGTTTTTGGTCATTCCCTTTGGTTTTTGTAATTCTCCCTGCACTTTCCAAAGCCTCATGAATCATGTCTTTTGTCCTTTTCTCTGTCCTTTTGTCTTAGTTTTTTTTTATGATATCCTCATCTATAGAAAAACCTAGACAGACCATCTTTCTCATGTGGATCGAGTTCTCCATCTACTCTCTTAGCACCAAATTTTCCTTAAACAATCTAAATGTTCTTTTGTTTCCTCGAAATTCAAGTACTTGGGTCATCTTGTTTGCAAGTTCGGCATTAGGGTGGATCCTAAAAATATTGAAGATATGAAAGATTGACCTCACCCAAAGGCTCTCAAAATATTGCGTGGATTTATGGTCTTAACAAGTTATTATTGCAAGTTTGTTAAGAATTATGGAAAGATTATGGCACCTCTCACTGCACTCCTTAAAAATAATTATTTCACTTGGACTCTAGCAGCTGATCAGGATTTTCAAACCTTGAATATGGCCATCTGCACCACTCTAGTCCTGGCCCTTCCTTATTTCACAAATACCTTTTTACTGGAATGTGATGCTTTAGGGAAAATAATTGGCATTGTTCTTATGAAAGAGGGTCGGTGTTTGGCCTTTACCAGGAAACAATTGTCTTAGTGAAATTTGGGAAAATCAATCCATGAAAAGGAAATGTTGGCTATTATGCATGTTGTTGATCTTTGATGCCCTTATCTATTGGGGAAATGCTTCCAAACTAAGACTAATCATCAAAGCCTCAAATATTTTTTAGAACAATGCATTTCCTCCCTGGAGCAAGAAAAATGGTTGACTAAGCTATATGGATATGATTATGAGATCATTTACAAGAAAGGAAAAGAAAATGTTGTTGTTGATGCACTTTCCATAAAATATGAAGATGAAGGGTCCCTTTTTTCTCTCTCCTTCATTGTACCAGATTGGCTGCAAGTTGTTCGCCATAAATGGATATAAGATCCAAAACGTTTTCATCTGATAATATTGGCTCCAGTATGAGCTTCGATACAAAGGTCATTTGTATTTAAGTAAACAATCAAAAGTCAAATCCATGGTACTTTATGAGCTTCATGCTACACCCATAGTTGGGCACTCTGGGTTTACCAAAACCTATGATAGGGTCAAACGTTCTTTTTTCTGGGATGGTATGAAACAAAACGTTTGGAATTTTGTGGCTAAATTTGATGTGTGTCAATGAAACAAGGGTGAACCACTCAAATGTCCTGGCACACTACAACCCCTTACGATTCAACCTGCTATTTGGCAGGATATCTCTATGGATTTTATTGTAAGATTACCTAAATCAGGCAATACATCATTTATCATGGTGGTAGTTGGTCTTCTTTCCAAGTATGTTAATTTATGTTCTCTTCAACACCCATTTACAACATTCACGATGGCTCAACTTTTCATGGATCAGGTCTTCAAGATTCATGGCATTTTACATTCCATTATTTTTTATTGTGACCCAACTTTCACCAGATATTTTTGGCAAGAACTGTTCAAGATATAAGGCACCCAATTGCATATCAACACAACTTATCATCTTCAGAATGATGGTCAAACTAAAGTTGTCAACAAGTGTTTGGAAACATATTTGAGGTGTTTTGCATTGGAAACGCAAAATCAATGGGCTCAATGGTTACGACTAGTTGAATGGTGGTACAACACTTTATACAATACAACTACCAGCATGACTCCTTTTGAAGCAGTATATGGAAAAACACCACCTTTAGTTCTCTCATATTTTCAAGGTGTATCGAAGGTCCAAGCAGTTTACCAAATGCTTACAGTTCAAGAGGTTATTCTCCATACCCTCAAAGAGAATTTTGTCATGGCCCAGAATCACATTAATAAACAAGAAGATCAAGGTCTCTTTGAACGTCAATTTCCAGAATGGGATCAGGTGTTTCTTCGACTGCAATCTTAGAAGCAAAATTCCCTCAAGGCTGACCATTGTCATAAATTGGCACCCAAATTTTATGGTTCTTATATCATTCTCAAGCGCGTGGGACAGGTGGCCTATCAGTTAGCTTTGCCAAAACATTCTAAGCTCCATCACGTTTTTCATGTTTCCTTCTTAAAGAAGGTGATTGGAACTAAGTGCCAAACTCAAACCAACCTTCCGAGTTGGACGAAGAAGGCTCCATTTGGCTACAAACACAAGCAATTTTGGACCAGTGTGAGCATCGTCTATGTTACCAAACCATCAAGGAAGTGTTAGTCCAGTGGAAATATACAACTCCAACAGATTCCACTTGGGAACCAACTACCATTCTGCAACAATTTCCACATCTCAAGCCTTGAGGATTAGACTATTTTTAAGGGGGAGGACATCTTAGGTACCTAACCCCTCACACGGGTAGAATAATATATTTTGATGTAATAAAGATCAATATTAACAAGGCCTAGCAATAAGGAAGAATAAGTCCAATGTAAGAATACCTAATAGAAGCTTCCGCTTCTAGAAGGATCTTCCTCTAGATAGTTCTTTTGATAGACATATTTAGTATAAATAGGATTCGAGGGTATGAGAATTTTTGTCTTGGATATTGTTGTAATAGAGCTTTGCTCTACTGGAGGTTTCCCCCTCGAAGAGGCAAGTGAAACTTTCTCTCAGAAATCAAACTACTCTTTCTAGTGTTATTTTGGTATCATTTTGGTGTTATTGTGGTGTTGTTTTGGTTATATTGTTTTTCATTTCCATTTCTATATATTTATTTGTGTTTTGTATACTATTTTGTATCTGGAATATTAAATAGTAAAGAAATGACTTGGTTACAGAGGTTTATGGAGGAATTGGGAAAGAAGAAGGAGAATAGAAGGTTGTACTTTGACAGTGAGAGTGTCATTCATCTTGCAAAGAACTCATCCTTCCATTTGAATACTAAGAATATACAACTCAGGTACCATTTCATACGATCCATCTTGGAAGATGGACATTTGAAGTTGGAAAACATACACACTAGCCATAATCTTGCAGACATGTTAACAAAGGGAGTAACCAGGTAGAAACTAAGTTCCTGCTCAATTTCAGTTGGTATTCAAGAATGAAGGTGAATATTAGAAATTTTCCAGGTCCAAAAATGATCATAGTACAACTGATATAGCAGTGATGGAGTTGTTGAGATCAGTCTCCAAGTGGGAGATTGTTGGTTTTGGAGCCTGATTATCTTCCTGATTCAGAGGCCTCTATTTTCAGATGTGTTTATACCCCATGAAGACTTTACACCGTGAAATAATGTACCATCCACGTGGGGGAGTGTAGGGGGGGTCCAGGGCCAAGTGGGCCCCTGACAGGTGTTCGGAGGAAATCGTTCCCCGATGGGGGTCCAGGGGCGATGACCCCAAAGGAAAAATTTCCTTGTAAATGTATATTGTAATTTCATAGTAAATCTGGACCGTTCATTATAGGGTTGCAGATCTGATGTTATAAGTTATGTTAGGGGTTTTTTCCCTAAAAGGCAACTCTCTTTTATGAGAAAAATGTATTACAACTATGAATAATTGTGAATATTTTATCCTGAGTGAGGAGACTGTGAGAGAAACAACAGGAAGTTAGAGCGGGTGTGTTGTAGGTTGTATCCCTTCATTTTCTAGATAATAATAAAGGAAGGACCTGGAAATTTTTCTGGTGGACGTAGCACACACCAGGTGAACCACGTATATCTATGTCTCTATTGTATTTTGTATCTTCTTTGTTTTATTTCTGCATTTTATTTTATTTTACTGCTCTGCGATCCTGTTTTTATAACACAAGTATCTTATGCCATAGATCTGTTGTAGGCTCCTCCTTTGCAATAACAATAATGTATGACTTCTACAATTTTTATTTTAATGTTTAGAGAATTCATGTTTTCTTCCCCTTTGCAACAACCACCCATCCTTTTAAATTTTTCCAACCTCCCTTTCCAAGCCCCATATGGAAGCCTTGATCATCTAGCTTCCCGATTGAAAACAAATTAATTCTCATCTCTGGTACACACCTAGCCAATTTCAGAAACAAAATACAACCATCTTTTTTATTTATTAGAAAATATCGTACTCCAATATTACAAAAAATATTTTTACCCAAGCAAACCTTACCCATATCACATTATTTATAAGAAATAAAATTTTCCTTACTTGGGATAGCATGGTAGGAGGCTCCAATGTAGCATCCCCATACTCCTACTGGGAAACACCATGTGGAAATTCCAAATTATGACACCATTAAATTAACTCATATTGCTCTACAAATGTATAGATTCATGCAAAATATAGCAAGAAGTATATATATATATATATAGACAAGAAAAAATCATGAAAGAAAATGCATAATTAACATAGAAGACATAAACCATAAACATAAATTGCACTTATCTTTGGTAAAATGTCACTAATTGCGTGCGTACCTTATACGTTCCTCCCAGCCTTAGACTAGACTGCTGATAACTCTCAAAAGTGGATCTCTCCTGAGTTGGGGATAAATATCCACCTGGGAAAGGGAATCCTAACCTAGAATAAGGTATCCTAGACAACATAAAAAATCACACTCAAGCACCAGCTCAAGCTATAAGCCTATAGTCCCTTATTGTCCACATGCTTGGCCCACCCCAAGAAGTGTGCCCCTTCTCTGCTCAATAGTCCTTCAGATTCCCCACTTCCTTTTAAGGCTTCAATAGGAGGCTAGATAGGAAGTCTCAAAGCTATGTAGCTACAACTTGGCACCTTATGAATCAATTCTCAGAAATTCTCTCACCTAGAGAGAATGCTCATGGGATTGACAACCCACCTCTTCAATATACCATGGGCCTGACAACCTGCCTCTTCAGTATCCCACAGGCCTGAAAACCCACCTCTTCAATATCAAACAGGCCTGACAACCCGCCTTTTCAATCTAGTTCCAAATCCTTCTCTTGGTATAGGTACATGTACGGTAATGGTAGAATGAAAGTATGGTTGATAGGAAAGGGGTGATGGTATGAATGATGATGGAATGAATATCCAAAAGAACCAAATCCTCCTAAACTTATGTGCATGTCCCCAAATTTATATTTGTCGTGTTGGAAACTACATGGAATGCCCACATGGTGATATGTTCCTCAACTCAGGGAATTAGGATATTTTAAATATCCACACTTTATACTTTATATTTTTAAGAATATTAATAAAATATTCCTTTGGGATTAATCCCCTTATCTTAGCCCCATTTTCCTTAGACTCTTAGTGCCCCTTTCCCACTGTAGTGGAGTTTACCCCCCCTTACTCTTTTACATGATTGGTGTGCAACAATGATGTGTTTTCATTAAAATATGAGTGTGATTAAATTTTAAAAATATAGGCTCACTAGCCTTTTAGCTTCTCTCTCTCCAACCTAATAACTGCATAGGCACTCTGGCCTCAAAATACATACATACAAAGGCACTTTGGCCCCAATGTATCTTGGCTTCCAAACCTATATGTACAATTAAATTTTATTTACAATTGGGGTTGGGCCTAGGGGTATTACATTCCGAATATAAAATCCAAAGACCACTATCCTGAGTAGAAGTATAAAGGAATGCATCCTCATAAGAAAAAATAATTGATACCTCACCATTTGTTGCAATATAAGTGGTTTCTTCGATATTGTTGTTTTTGTTGGCCATATTTTGCTCATTTTTATCCCTTTTAAATTTCCAACAATCTCTTTTAACATGGCCAAGTTTTCAACAATGGTAGAAAGTTATTATTCCATGCCTATGATCCTATACTTTGACTTGGCTCTAGATCTCGATTGCCCCAATTTCTTTCTAGTTGGTTTTCTTCTTCGTTCACCAAGAGTTATTGCCTCCATATTTTAATTTTTTTCTCCCATATATTTCCAACACATCTCTTCATTTAATAAGCTATCATAAACATCTTCAAAACACAATTTACTTATGCTAACAACAAAGTTCTTCAATGTTTATGGCATTGAGATCAAGAGTAGAAGTTCTTGGATCTCATCATAAAATACAATATTCAACAAAGTGAGTTGGTTCAACACCATGCACAACTCATTTAAGTGTTCAACCATTGAACTAACTTTGTTCATTTTGAGATTAAACAATTTCTTCATTGAAATTAATTTGTTGACCAATGTCTCTCATTCATATAGATCATGGAGCTTTTTCCATAAGGAATCAATTGTAATTTCTTGTGAGACATAGAAGTATACTATTTCTGCCAAATAATTCAAGTAGTAGTGATTTTATTTCGATCTAACTTCTCCCATATTTCATCATTCATCGATGAGGGTTTCTTTAATTCCCTCCCAATCGGTAATTGGAAATCTTTCAAGGTCAGTATATCTTCCATTTTTTACCTCCATATGTTGAAGTTTTCATTAGTAATATTTTCATTATTTATCATCTACTCCATTGCAGTCACCTATAAATGGATCATACACACACCAAATCTCCAACAAAACTTTTCTTTGATATGAGTTGATACGTTAAAAACGACAGTCAACAATAGATCTAAAATAAAATTCTATAGATCTAATGCACAAGTATATTGATCTGATATTATCATGAATAGATCTGAAGAATAATTATATAGATCTCTAACCCACATGAACAAACCTGAAGCTAAAATATCTAGATCTGAAATACACCCACACAGATCTAAGATAATTAATAAGAAAATTGTCTATGAAAGAACAATAGAACACCAAATATTTTATGTGGAAAACCCAATAGGAAAAAACCACGGGGAAATGATAATCTTTTATTTCTTATTAGCAAATAAATACACCAATCTTTAGCTTTAATCATTTTTCTTCATCTCTACACCTTATTCTTGATCTACTCCTACTTGTACATTTTATGTGAGAGTAAGAATACATATATAGGCTCTCATAGAAGAAGATAGAATAATGGAGAACTCTATAAAGGAGTACATTACATAAGTTCTAAGAATTCGAGAAATACAATTATTTTATTAGTTTATTATTTGTTCTCACATACAACAATTTCTTATGAGTGACATGTTTCTCCAAATACCATTCCTCAACCTCTAGTTACAAATAACATATCACTAAGCTATATTCATTGACTATAAATAATTCAGTGGAAGTGGAGAATTCGTTTTTCTCTCAAGTTCTAGAGTATTCAATGACTCTAAATAATGGAGAGGAAGTGGTGAAATTAGTGTG
Organism: Picea sitchensis; assembly: GCA_010110895.2. Taxonomy (NCBI): domain Eukaryota; kingdom Viridiplantae; phylum Streptophyta; class Pinopsida; order Pinales; family Pinaceae; genus Picea; species Picea sitchensis. The sequence goes on from SNQJ01S0003625.1 coordinate 145,495, forward strand.
CCTTCAAGTGGAGGAGAAAACAAGGTTTCAATGTATCATAAGATTTGAATGATGACATGATCGTGTAGAACGCTCTATTGCCTGAGCTTCTAGAAGTTCTAAAGTTTTAAAAAAATGTTGATATTTAACTCTAATTGTAATGGACAAGTCGACAATTCTTAATATTTGAAATTTTGGATTTAAGGTAATTGTCATCAAAATTTGATCCTATAACTTTTTGTGAAATCACAATTTTTCATTGTTTAAATTAGATTTTTTGAATGCATAAATAAATCAAGTATCATGAAAAACCTTTTAGTACACTCAAATTGTATAATCTCAACAAGTGATATCTACAATTCCAACAATTACTTCAAATTTCTAACAAAATTTTAGCAAAAAAAAAAACGAATATTGAAACTACATACTCAATCTTATGTAACCAAAATGTTGTTGAACATTTCCTAAAGAAACAACAAGAACTCCTAAAGGAATCTCTTTCGTCAATAAAGGAAGAATCAAAATTCCTAAAGCAATGTCTTTGGCCACTCTTCGGGGTTCCTAAAGAAAGGTCTTTGGCCACTATTTAGACGTAGGTAGGATGGGATCATGGGAAAGTTGACAATCTACTTGGCACATTCGTGCTGCTCCAAGTCTACCCATTCAACAACTAAGATGTGTTGTTATCATGAAATAATCGATAAAAATGTGCGTGCTAGTCAAGTTTATCATCCATTCTGAGTAACAATGCACTTTATTTATGTGGGCGCTCGATTCACGATGTGTATGGTGATTGCACTCCACTTGTGACACTAATTCTATAGGCAGAAGCAAAATGTACATAGTAAGTTATGAAAATGAAACATGGATCTTTAATGAAATGTAAAAAAATAAAAGAAATCAATAAAAAAAATAACATAAAATTATAATTCACATAAAATAATTATTATAAAAAATAACATTTACATTTTAGTTTTCCATAACGGTGATTTTGTCATCATACATCATTCTGTATACCTATATTTATTATGACATTTTAGTTTTCCATAACGGTGATTTTGTCATCATACATCATTCTGTATACCTATATTTATTATGAAAGATAGTATTTATAATAATTTTTTTCGTAATAGTAATTATATAAAAAGAAGTTTTTTATAATTCATTATGAGAGATATTTGTAATTTTTATGTGTTGACATGGATTTGATTTATATAATCTACAACCTAATATAAGGGAGATGTGTAATTTTTTATGTATTCAACATGGATTTGACACATGTAATCTACAATCCAATATAAGGGATATGTGTAATTCTTTATGTGCTCAACATGGAATTAACACTTGTCATTTAAAAAATAAAAATATCTCAATATCACCATAAATAAAATATTTCAGTATCTACTTTTATAAATATTATATAGAGGGGAGTGAAAAAGAATAAAAACAATTGAAACTAAAAAAAATATTTTATATTAAGAGGGAGAATGAAAAAAAAGTAAGCAATTGAAAGTAAAAAAACTATGTTTTCATTGATATGTTCTTTCAACTTCCCAATATGAAGGAGATGTCAATGGTTTAATATAAAGTTGATTTGCCACATTTAAAATATATTAATAATAAGAAAAAAAAAATATTTCAATTTTCACATTAAGTAAAATATTCTAATATCATCTTCTCACACACACATGTATAAAAAAAATTGAAACTAAAAACTGAAAAGACATTTGATACAACTAAAAATATATATTAATAACAAAAGAAAAATGGTATTCTATAGATAGGTACTTTCTACTTCTCCATAAGAAGGAGGCGTGTAATTCCTTCAATGATTAAGGCATTTAAAAAATAATTAATAACAAGTAATATATATATATATAACAATTGAAAATAAAAAATTATTATTTCTTGAAAGGATATAACCAAGCATAAGAAGATGTGTAATTCCTTCAATGCATAAGGCATTTAAAAGAGTATTAACAACAAGTAAAATATTTCAATATCATGATGGTGATGATGATTAACTCCCTCTTACTAATGCCTTTTGACACAATTACACATATCACTATAGGAAATGATGATTTTTTCCGGGAATATTTGAAATTCGAGTGCCGTGACAGTTATGCTGAATCCATTTCTGCATTTAGAAATAGATTTTGAACAAAAATAGTGATTCAGGATTCCAGCTAAAAAAACCATTTCTTAAAATTACTAGCCAATTAAGAACCAACATAGATCCATTTTAACTATTGATGTATCATGAAGTTTTGCACTCTTTTACACCTTAAGAATTTATTTCATGTAGAAAATGGGATGTTACCATGAATCTGCTTTTGATTATATATTTAGAACAATTTAATATCTAACCAAAAATAATTGGTATTTGATATGGAGTATTTAATTTTTTCTTCACATAAATGAAAAATTATTGAAATACCAGTTTTCATTGCTCAAATTGCAATTTTAAGTATTTGAATAAATTGAGAAACCCATTTTAAAATCACAATTTATGATTACTAAAATAATAGAAAAGATTTAAACTAAGGTTTCTAACAAAACAAAGACTAATACAAATTTATTCAACCTGGGTAAAAACAAAAATAAAATATTTGTAAATGCACGATAGGTTTTATTAAAAAAAACAGAAGGAAAGAAGTTGATGTATGTAAATCCACAATACATAAGAACTTAAAAAATACTTAATTTCTTCTCACGGGCCGATTTTTCACGCACAGATATCCGGATAGTTTTATATGAACAATTAACAGACAGTTACAATAACTGATAACGGTCTCCACCTACGCGGAGTTCAGAAGGTGGGAGATCTACAGAGAGGACAAGTATACCTTTGATAATTGATCCACCTGTCCAGACATTCCATATGGAAAAAATGGCCACAACCAGCAAGCCGGTGGATTCGATCAGTCGCCCAGAAATCAGTAAGACCAACAACACATGTAATATTTTCCTGGCGATCTGCTCCTAAACTGCCGTATTCAACGACGGCCGGCAGATTCTCACGGATGGTCTGTAGAGGGCTGTTCATGGACGAGGAAGAAGAATTATGAGTAGTAGCGGTGGTGAAAGGAGTTCTGGGCCAAAGTGTGAGAGGGTCATGCGGAGGGTATTGATTAGATGCTTCATCCAAAACCCTAGTTGTACGAAGAGGGGTGAGAATCCAATTGAGAAAACGCCTGATTAATTCGACCACAAAGGCAAGGACGAGCAGCGACCTCGGGACGCCCTCGCCAGAGGAGGATACATAGTCCCCTGAGAAGCGGAGAGCGAGTGGTTGCATCGTATCCTCTGCTTTCGTGAAGAATGTATGGAGCTCTTCTTTTACAGCTCTGTCCACGAGCTTTCAGTTTTGAATATCGACTCACTTAATAACAATGGCACTCCGTCCGCAACCACGTGAAGCATTGGGTAAATGTAGCCATTTATTTCAATTATTATTTAATTATAACTAGTAACAATCATTTTATAAAAATTGTTGATATACATCTATCAGTGTCATTAATTTGGAAATGTAGAAAATGACGTCTATCAGGGTCATTAATTTGGAAATGTAGAAAATGACGTCTATGGGTGATATACTTTCATAAAGTGGTTGTTGCTAGTTTACGGCCCACATGCCTTAACGACTACCACTAATATATTAGTACATAATTAATTTATTAATTAATAATAACTCATTATTAATAACAACAACCACTTTATAAATATGATTAATAATGAATTAATATTAATAATTAATAATTATATTAATAATAAAACATT
>SNQJ01S0003625.1:150441-178454 GCA_010110895.2 Picea sitchensis
ACAAAAGTATTAAAATTAAAGTATTAAACCAATAGTAAACTATTTATAGAATAATAAAGTAATACATAAATAAAATAATAATATTATTAAAATAATAATACATAGACACATCAATACATTATTATATTATATTATAATATAATATAATATTGTAGTACCTAAATAATTATTAAAATGTTAAAAAAATAAAAAATATATATTATAATTAATATATTAATACATTAATAATATATAGAATTATGTATTAAGTATTTTTACATTATTAGAGAATATTTTAATAAAGTATTAATATAGTAAAACAAAAATAAAAAAATGATTAAAGTCACATTGTGACGTTAGAAAATGCATGTCAAAATGTGATATTGGGAAATATTATTAAAGGCACAAAGTGATGTTGGAAAATGCACGTCGGAATGCGACTTTGGGAAATGTTATTAAAGTGGCATGGCGACATTGGAAAAGGCACGTCACAATGTGACAATGGGAAATATTTGTGATAATGCGACATTGAGAAAAAAACGTCACATGGTTAAAAGAAATTACAAATATATTAAAAATAATATATTAATACATTAATATTATAAAGAAATTATAATTAATATATTAATACAGTAATAATTAATACAAATATGTATTAGTGAAGGATTTATACATTATTAACTAAAAAATAATAAAGTATAAAGTATTAATAAAGTAAAACCTAAAAACAATAATTGTAAAGTCACATTGTGACGTTGGGAAATATTCGTCCTAATGCGACGTTGACCAAAAAACGTTAGATGGAGACATTAGGAAATGATGATGACAATTGGAAAGTGAGAAAAGTTCGGCATTGTGGTGTCGATAAAATCCTTTTATTCGGGGATGCATTTTACATTTTCAATTTAAATATTAGTTATATTTGTGTTGCATTCTTTATCCCACATGTGGATCATGTAATTTATAAATTGCAACATCATAAAATCTATGACTTATTTGCATCCATATATACATAATATATAGTGGTGTGGGTAAGATCATAGTATTGATATCATATTATTTAATTTTCTTTCTATATATTAATGGCACATGTGGATCATAAAACTTATAAATCGCACCATCATAAAATCTATGACTTTTTTGCATCCATCACTTTTGAGTTGTGTTGCATTGTTAATCCTCATGAACCTTTAAACATTTGTTTTTAGTAAAAAAATGGTGTTTCCTTGTATAAGGGTAGATGATGGAGACATTTGCAAATGATGAGGGTAGTAAGTCCCTCTTTCTTTGTTTAACGAATTGGAAGAAGTAAGGTTTCGGTCCCGTCTGGGCCCTTCAAAGTATGATTTTTTTAACGAGTCCATAGAAGGTAAACTCGGTGATTTTTGATATTTAGAGAGTCTAAAAATAACTTAAAGACAACTCTAGTGTTGTCATTTTTCATAATTTTAGTCTCTCAAGGATGAAAAAGAGATAAACTACCACTCGAAAGATGTCCTTTCAAACCTTTTAATGAGTGTGAAAAGAAGCAAGATAACTCGACAATATTTTCATGTTTAAAGAGTCTTAAAAGAGCTTAAAGAAGACTCCATGGGGTTACTTTTTTGTGTACCCATGCGAGTCTGAAAAAGTGATAAAAGTACACTTGGTTACATTCTCATGTATTTACAAGAATGAGAAGGAACAAAGACTAAGCGCGGTATTCCCCCAGCTTGAAAATCTAGTGGATTAACTCTAGAATGATCATGAAAGGCTGGAGACATGCCCCCCAAGCTTCACTTCATTCACCGACTTTGAGGTTGTCACCAATTTCTGTACTAGATAGAGAAAAAAGATAAAGGAGGATGAAATGAAGGTTCAAATACGAGGCCTAACGAAAGACTCGACTCGACATCTATGAGATCTAGCGAAAGACTCGACCTAATAGGAGAGGTGACTGTTTCATTTTTTAACGAGATTGACACAAGAAAATAATTATGCTCAGGGCTCCGAGTTGACTCCCCAGATTTCTGTTTCATTTTTTAATGATCTTTCTACAGAGAGGAAAACTATGCTAATAGATTTTGTTTCATTTTTTAACGATCTTGCCATAGAGAGGAAAACGATGCTCATGACCTCTATTTCATTTTTTAATGAGCTTACTACAAAGAGGAAAAACTATGCTCCTAACCTCTATTTCATTTTTTAAGGAGCTTGCCAGACAGAAGAGAAACTATGCTCGTGACCTCTTCTTGATCATGCCTTCCAAGAGGATAATGCTCTGGAAGGACACCATGTCAAGGGACAAAACTCAGTCATGGCTTCGAAGAGATCTTCACTGGATGGAAGAAGAATGCTCCATAAGGAACACATGTCGAGGGTTGCGTCAGGGGTAAGGAGATCAAGCTCTAATATCCCTACAGAAGAGATTATCGTGTCAACTACCGGATCTAAGTCATCTCCATCAGCAACTGAAGGCATGGGATACAATGCCACATAATTGACATGTGGCAGGGGTGATACTGAATGCATATACAAACCATTTAGGGAGGTCATTGGGTTGATGGTCAAGTCAGGGCCAACAAACAAAAGTTTATCAATAGTCACCATTCTTCCATCGTGAGGTAAAGATATCACGTGAAAGAGAGTGGGCACAATAGCTTTCATGGAATAGACATAATCTCGCCCAAGGAGTAAATCGAAATCCAAGGGGTCCTGGACTACCATAACATCAATAAATATTTTTTCTGTCCCAAAGTTACAGGAAACCGAGGAAGGATCCTTAAAGAGTGATTGATTCTTTTGTTAAAAGTGAACATATTCTCATTAACCAACACAAGATGAGGATAACCCAAATCTTGCCAAGCAATAGAGGACAAAATACTAATAGACGAACCTTCATCTATCAATGCATGAGGAACATCCCGACCACAAACCCGTATTGTAATGTTGAAAGGAATGTGAGAGGGAAGACGAAGTCCAGTTAGCACACCCCAATCCAAAAGGATGGCCTTATTACTTGGAGGGGGTTTCGCGGGAGAAAGAGGAATCCCCCCTAGCATGGTAGATTCTGTATCAACGAGAAAAACATGAGAATAATTAGGTTTAATCTCTAGAGGGAGAGTAGGGTCGATCGATGATGGGATCAGATCGACCATGTTGGAACTCTTCAGAGTAAGTGTGGAATTGACCGATGAAGGAACCAGAACAACCACTTTGGCACTCTTTGGATGAAGGGTGGGACTGACCGAGGAAGGAACTGGATCAATCACTTTGACACTCCTCGGATGAAGGGTGGGACTGACCAAGGAAGGAACTGGATCAGTCACTTTGACACTCTTTGGATGAAGGGTGGGACTGACCGAGGAAGGAACTGGATCCGTCACTTTGACACTCCTCAATGGAGGATTGGGATCGACCGATGGAAGAACCAAATCGACCACTTTGGCACACTTCATAGGAAGAGTGGGATTGACCGATGAAGTAACTGGAACAACCACTTTGTCAATTGGTTCAACTAAGGACCTGACCAGATTAACAACATGATCAACCAGTCTGATTGGGGAGGGAACTAGATTGACCATTCCATCAACTAACGATGGGTTGGGGGAAATCTTACGAAAACCAGTTGGAATTTGAAGATTTTCCAAAAGAGAAAAAGATTTTTCCATACGAGGAAAAAGGTGAGAATAATGATCACCCTCGCATAACCTACAAGGAAATTTGACAGTTGTCTTCTTCTTACCAACCTTAACGTCACTAGTTGATGGGGCATCACCGGCATGTCTAGAAGAGGTCGATGATGTGGAGGACCACATTTATAAGACCTTGGGAAGACCAGGGAAATTCCTCAGAAAGTGGTCACCCTTACAAAGACTGCAAGGGAATTTGGGTTTCAGATTCTTCATTTTAATTTTGTTGACCTCATCAACACTCCCAGTACTATGAATAGTAGTTGGTTACTTAGATCCAACATCTGACGTAGTTGGAGGCTTGGTCCTTTTCAGGTTCTTCTTCTTCTTCTCTTTCTGTTTATTCTTCTTTTGATTAGCCTTCCTACATGCTTTAGAGTGTTCACTAGGCGAAGAAGGAGAAAAGGAAGAAGACTTAATGGGTGAAGAAGGCGAAAATTTGGCATGAGATTGACGTGTGAGTGGTGTACTAACATCTGAAGTATTAGGTGCAACTGAAGCACTGGGAGGATTTGAGATCACTGGAGTGGGGACTAACCAAACCGGTAATCCGATGGTGAGTCCCAGAAGACTCAGTGTGGCAATGTACAGAGGACCAAAGTTTTCAAAAGAAATAAAAGTGAAAGGTTCCCTGGGACAAGGGGTTTCTCCATTGTTACTATCAAGAGTTGATGCCATTAGCACTGACTCGACCTAAGATATACTAAGTAAAACAAACAACACACGCTATGAATCTGAGAAGAAAACAATAAAAAAAAACTTCCCACAATGAAACCACTAGTTGGTGATGAAATCCAATGTCGTGAGATCAATATAGAAAGGGGCGGGGATAGAGCCCGTGGATGAGTTACGTTGGCAACGTTCTTAATGGACTTATGTGTTGGTGAAAGCTTCCACACAACAAATGTGGATTTACCCTCCAAGGATACCGAGTGAGTTTGAACAACGTCTGTTCGAGGTACAGTGAGACTTCCCTTCACCATCACCTCGTGTAATACCTTGAATATTATGGCTACTAAGGTCACCAACTCACAATCAGCCCCTGGGCGGGTATAGTCGATAGTCCATTCCGAACATATGTGTAGGATAACAAGTCTGAAATCCTTCAAGAGAATTGAGGATAAGTGGACCGATAGAACCTCAGAGGACCCCGAACGGATTCTTCATTCATGAGGCACCGAGACCAAATGAATACATTTGAACCTAAAGAAGAACCCCCAATATATGATCTGACTACTACGAATGGTTGAAACCCAAAGGGATAATCTTCGTAACTCTCTCGAACGTGACCTCGTGCGTAACCCCTGTGTGAGAGGGGGATCCCAGAAAGCCTATACTACAATTGGATTTTCTCTCCCTATCACAAGATGCTAATGTTTGTTTGATAGCTTTGGAAAGTTATCATTTCAACCTATTCCAAATACCTACACCTTAAGCTAATGTAGGTTTGCTAATAGAAAATGTAAAAATTTCTGATGAATTTTAGTTAAGCACTTGATTTTAAAGATGTTGTTTACTCAAAAGTGAATGAGAGTGAAAACTGATGATATTATGACTCAATTCCCGAACCATGCATAAGAAATGATAAGAAATCTTTTCTTTCAATGAATGTCTATTTAAAGGAAGTATATGGATTTTCCTTTCACTTTCAAACACTAAGATGCAATGACCTCATGCAATAGTCCTAAATCAGAAATCTGATACAATGCTAAAATGTTTATATGTGACTGATAATAAGTTTGATGTAAAGCTTCTTATGTTAATCAAACTTCAAGATCCGTGAGATTTAAGAAACCTGGAAGCAAATTTCACATAAACAAAAACACACCTTCATTGTGATCAAACAACAAAAATAAAAGAAAATACAAACAAGAAGAAATGCTCGGAGAAAGGACCTCAAAGATCAAAATGAAATAGTAAAAATATCTTTGAACTTCCTTACAACAACTTTCGGTCAATTAGATAAGTGAGAAAGCAATAGATCGACTCCAAATATCAGGGAAGAAGAGTGACTCAAAGAAAGGAAAATAGATGTCAAAAATCCAAACAAAATGTCATTAATCCTTAGAAATCAAATAATTGGAGGCTAAACAAGGACACACTAAGATAGCATAAACCCTAAGAAGATGATTCAACAAAAAGAAGACTAAGAAAAATTACTCCCAAGATGATTTTTGCAGAAAAAGGGGCAGCGCTCTGGTGTCAAGGGTACCAGAGTGTTGCAACGCTCTGTGGGAGCCTTCTAGGGAGTGCCAATGGAGGGTGTTAGGTGGAAATATTGTCATTTAATTCCATTGTAGTACTTGCCCAACCATTTAATTTGTCAATCCGAGTTTTGTAGGCTTACGAAGCACCCACACTATATATGCAGGACTGAAGTAGAAGTAATCTAATCTAAATTGTTGAAATGAAATTAATCTAGGAAAGCATTGAAAGACTAACTAGGAAAGAAGGAACTTAATCTAGGAAAACAATACAACATGTGAAGAGTTGAATGACAAAATACATATGGGAGCTCATACAATAAATCAATCTCAAATTATATTACAAGAATCAAATGACAAAACATGAAAGAATAACAATGAAAGAATCAAAGCTAAGAATCCCCTTCTCCTAATTACAAGACTAAATTATGAATTACATCCCCCCTCATGAAGAGAGAGCACTCTCTTATATACNATATCTTGGATACGATATCCTATCCAGATCTCCATGATCTTCTCCTTGAAGTTAGCTTAAATGATTATCTTCAAATCTCTTTCAAATCTTCAAAGTTTGAAGATGTAATTTGAATTTGAGGATAGGTGGTGAATTTTTAATTTGTTGAAATCTTCAAATATGCATGCACATATCATCAAACTTATCCAACCTTCATATATTATGAAAATATGTTAATTTCTAATATTTAATCACAAATTCACTTATAATACTAAAATGAATAAAGTGGAAAATAATAAGGTGAAACCCAAGTGTAATTATGGAAATGGTATGATAAAGGGTTTATTAGGACTATGAAATGTAAGGAATGGTGAAGGGAAAACATGATATAAATGTGACATTTCTGAGTCCTAAGATCCCCCCCAACTAAACTTGTTGCATGTCCTCATGTAGCCGTGCATGTATTTTCTTAGGAACATTTGTCATTTAGACTTTGGCTTTGCTTGATGATGTATTTTTAATAAGGAATATTTCTAGGATTTGAAATATAGGAGTAGCAACATGTAAAATTTTCTTATGGTTGGTTCTTCTGTGACAACCATGAATACAAATGGTGAAATTTTCTTATGGTTGGTTATTGTGTGACAACCATGAATACAAAGAATGTTGGTTATTGTGTGACAACCATGAATACAAAGAATGGGACAATTCGAATCATGCGAATGAATGTTTCAGTGTCGAGCATGAAGAGAAATCATTGGATTACCGACCATTGATGAATGTCGTTAACCAATATGAGAAAAACTCACCAATGATGTCAATGAGTGCCAAGGTACTTGAGTACATATTGTGAAGTGAGAATAGATGGGTTTATGTCAAGCGACTTTCAAGATCTAACGATCAAGGGACATTGATGTATTCCCATGATTATCGGTGAGAGAACTTTCCATTAAGGCACACAAGCCTCAAGGTACTCAAAATGAACTCTAGTATATATCCCAGATAAGGTGTCGAAGTCGATGGGGAAATACTATTGAAAGGTGTGCCTTAAGGAATCCCACATCAGTCAACACGAGTTTGTAAAAAATATTGGTAGGACTGTGTATGGAAAGATCTTAGTAGAAACAATGTTTATGGTAGGGAAATCAAGGCAATGTAATCATGGAAAGAGAACTTGACTGGTTTTATTGACAAGGAAAATAAAATGAAACAAAGGAAATGATGTATGCAAATCAGAAAGATAAGGATGTACGAAGTCATGATGGATAAGGAAACGAAAGATGGCTTCAACACAGGGATAACCAATGTGCGCTTGAAGGAAAAATGGTGGTAAAAATTCATGACACAAATGGGTTTATGAAAGGTGTAGTGTACAACAAACTTCATGCAATGTATAATGAAGCTCGACTCCTTCAAACTGTTAACAAACATGTTTTTTATGAAAAAGTTGTGATTCTTGAAAACCAACGTGACATGGAATACGAGCGTCTTGTTCCTGCAATCAATCTTAAAACTATTCCGACAATCAAACTTGTGAGAGAAATGTAAGATGTAAAATGCAAGATTAAGTACAAATGCAAATAAATTAAAAACAAAAATTAAATGCAGTTATACCTTTTGTTCAAACTTGTTGGTTTCGTCATTTGATTATTGTCAAAGTGAATTAAGAAAAACAAAGTAGCGCTAAACATAAAAACATGTATTTATTATTGTTGTTTAGGAATTATTTAAAAATGTCCATTTGCAATTTTTATTTTAGTTTTGAAGTGTTTTTATATTTTTATTTTTATAATGTTTTTATAACTTTTTTATGGTGTTTCTTTGTTTGTTTTGTTGTTTTTGTTTTATAATAAAACAAAGAAAAAACATATATATCTTTTTAAATTATTAACAAACAAAGAAATAAATGTTGTTTGTGTTATTTAATTAAAACAACGAGGCACTTCTCTTCAAAGTCGACGTCCTTGGTACTACAAATAAATTTCACCTATTGAGCCGACTAGACATCCTCAGAACTTATGCATTTCCTACTCCATTGACTTGAAAACATGATGTTGATCATCATAAGCTGTAATGTTGTTGGAACTCCTTCGCGGCCCCAAGTTTGTGGTGAGAATAAGTACAAGTATGATAGTATTGCATACAAAGAACATGGAGAGCGTGAGGGAGGGTATGAGAGCCATCATAAGATGATGAGGCACTGACAAATTTGTATTCTAAAACAGTAAGAAGGAAAACATTACAATAACCATACCCAAGATGGAAACGAAAAATCACTTTATGTGTAATTTGGACTCCATATATTCTCTTGTGGGTGATTTCCTGGCCCACGACCTCCTCAACCGAGAAATGTGAAAATAAGTACACAGTATACTGAGAATTAAATAACAGTAGTGGAAATTGAGATCAACTCATAAAAGGCCAAACTCATAATATATTTACTATATTGTATGACCCTGCAGAAAATTAGTTGATACAATTTGAGCTCGACATAATAAGAATATATGGTGCCATGCTGCCAGTGATTAGCGAACCAAGGTCCAACTCTCCACATGTAGAATTACATAAATGGAAAGTAGTTGTGACTATCGCTCTGAAGTCAAGATGCCTTCCATGACCATCTGTAATTAATTCTCATACTCCGAAGTTCAAAACTATCATTGTCGAAAGTACCTATCCACCTTCCAAGGCATATACATAATGATGTAAAAATTAAATATGCGTTAATTTTAATCATACCCATCAAATTGATGATTTGAACTTCACAGGTGAGATGTTTATTCCTTGTCCACCTGTATTTGACGGGAAACTCTAAAAACATGCATAAATCTATCAAATTTAACCAGGAGAAGACACGTACCTGTGTAGAGGAGCGACCATTATTGATCTCACCTACTGCGAGTGCGTACTGTATCACATGATTGGAGATTGTTGCAAAGTTGGAAATTGTTCTAAGAATTCAACAATGTCCAGTTCCCTGGTTCTCAAGCAATCTGTTCAATATCATATTTCAGTACACTATAGCATTCCAATCGTCCTTTCAGGAATAATGAACATACCCATGCTGAATAGTCCCAATCATTCATAATAGAATCATCCTTGAAATAAGATAAATTGGGAATGTGGCCACTGGATTTGCTACAATTGATCAACTCCTCCCAAAATGTGGGGTCAACTTCTCTCAAATATCGATGAATAACAATCAAGGTTTTTAATGAAACTGCCTAGTTGTGTGTCTTGGAAAGATGCCTTACAAGAGCATGGATGCAGTAGGCGATGTCACATCAAAAATAATTTGAATATGTTTTTCTTTTTCTTGACATTCGACAAGATTTCTGGTCTTCACAATAGCAATGTCCAGATCCTGGTGGTGTGGTTCTATTAAGCATAATTATTGATTTCAGAATCATCGAAATCAGAAAAGGAAATGTCTTGTAAGTTTCACACACACATTTGCATTATAGAGAGGAAACCACCATTGAAAAGATCCTATTTTATTGCAGAGTGGTTAACCCTTGTTTGTGGAGATTACATGCCACATTATCAAAGAATGAGATCTAAGATTGGTTATGGGAATGGAAGGAGCAGATAATATTAGATTCCAAAAAAAATAAAAATCTATATCAATCTCTCGGCAGCACAACGTTCGACAAAGAATGGGATCGAGTCATCAACTGGAAGCTAACAATCGAACCCGAAAGGATTGATCCCAAAATCTTTTTGAGATCTTAAAATGTACAATAACTAATCAATCCCATAAAATTCTCACTTGCATATCATTCTAGTTACCAAAATTTGTGACAAAAATCACGTGTGGATTCTCATTCATTAGAGGTGAGGAAAAGAAACAGGACTTGACTAATCAATTGATTGTTTTGTTGTTTTCTATTACAGATCCAGGAGAATACCACCGAAGTATTTTCTTATTTTGTTGTCACAATTGCAACTTTTATTTTTGTTTCCAGGCTGCCGGTTTAGCATGGGTGAAAATGCAGTTCGACCACTTGCAAGATAGACTCATAAGATGCAGGCAAAGGATAGCATTTCTTCCACTCAGACTGAAAATGAACCGGACTAGAAGTTAAAAATGAGAAGAGCACAGGCATGACACTGTTCAATCATTGTTACAGCAAAAATGTCACTGTTTCAACATATAAAATTTCGTTGTAACAACATGTAAAATTTTCGCTGTAACAACATGTAAAATTTTCACTGGAACAACATGTAAAATTTCACTGTAACAACATGTAAAAATTTCACTATTTCAACAATTGTCTCAGTATGTAAAAATTTCACTGTTTCAACATAGAAAAATTTTGGTTTTGTTTTTATTCGTCTAATATTTTATTGTGTTTATTGTTAAGCATGTTTTCAAAAACATTCAATCCTGAAATCAAAATCATCCCTATTTTTTGATACTCGCAATTGCACGAAATGCAGAGGAGAGCATACTTATTCTAGGTAAAAGAAAAATCTGAAAATGAAAACAAAAAATGAAAATGAAAGCCTACCTACTCTATGCTAATTACATCTTAGAAAGCAGTTACGTGTAGTCAAATAACCAATGAATCCAAGAACGCAACAGTAACAACAATATGTTCAGTGGAAAATTTTCGAATGAAAAATAGAATTTTACAAGAATGAATGAATCTAGTTGCTGAAACAGAAAACTAACTAAATAAAAATAAAAATGAAATTTATCTAATCAAGTACTTACCTGGAACCATTGCTTGATATAACTTTCATAGGCATGATTTCCCTCGTTCAGATATTGTTTTAACTCCTCTTTCGTTTCCTCCATCTCCTGTTTGAATGTTTGCTCATCATCAGAGGCATAGGAGTTTTCATATGTTGAATCTTCAATTGTTTCTGGAGGAGTATTTGAATCTTTGATTGCTGTCAAGATCTCCTCTTCCTGAGAAGAGGAGATCCCATATTTTTCTAATATCCGAGTGAGTAGTTCCAAGATAACACTCGTGGTTAAATCATGTTTAAAAAATGATTCTTACAACACCCAAAACTGAAATTTAAAAATCTTAAATGCAAATAAACCATTTGCGTAAAGAAAAACACTCTTGCTGAAACACTTGAAAATCTTTTTGTTGCCGAAATTGAAATTTACACTACCACACTTGCAGGAAATGAAATCTACACTTACGCTTGCAAGAATTGAAATTTACTCTTAATTGCAGAAATTGAAATCTACACTTACATGAAAAACCAAGCTAAACCTCAATCAATCGTACTTCCCTGGCAACGAATCCAGAATGTTAGGCGGAAATATTGTCGTTTAATTTCGTTGTAGTACTTGCCCAACCATTTAATTTTTCAATTCGAGGTTCATAGGATTACGAAGAAAACACACTATATATGTAGGATTGAAGTAGAAGTAATCTAATCTAAATTGCTCAAATGAAATTAATCTAGGAAAAAATTGAAAGACTAACTAGGAAAGAAGGAAATTAATCTAGGAAAGCAATACAACATGTGAAGAGTTGAATGACAAAAGACATATGTGAGCTCACATAATAAATCAATCTCAAATTATATTACAAGAATCAAACGACAAAGCATGAAAGAATAAAAATGAAAGAATCAAAACTAAGAATCCCCTTCTCCTAATTACAAGACTAAATTATGAATTACATCCCCCCTCATGAAGAGAGAGCACTCTCTTATATACATGAAAGTCATAATTACAGATCCACTATTCTCTCAACTTATTCCTTCAAATCCTCCACAAATATCTTGGATAAGATATCCTATCTATATCTCCATGATCTTCTCCTTGAAATTAACTTAAATGATTATCTTCAAATCTCTTTCAAATCTTCAAAGTTTGAAGATGTAATTCAAATTTGAGGACAGGTGGTGAATTTTTAATTTGTTTAAATCTTCAAATATGCCTGCACACATCATCAAACTCATCCAACCTTGAGATATAATGAAAATATATTAATTTCTAATATTTAATCACAAATTCACTTATAATACTAAAATGAATAAAGTGGGAAATAATAAGGTGAAACCCAAGTGTAATTATGGAAATGGTATGATAAAGGGTTTATTAGGACTATGAAATGTAAGGAATGTTGAAGGGAAAAGAGGATATAAATGTGACATTTCTGAGTCCTAACACATGGGAGCGCTGGCCTCTCAAAACTCAAAATTTTGCCCAGAAATTAAAAAAACTAAGGAGAATAAAAAATTAAAGTTCCTCCCCAATGGAGTTTCCATATTACACACCAAAACATGATGATGCAGTGGATACTGTGACTTTCATCGGGTGACCGAAAGGAGTAAATAAACTCAAGGGATTGGTTCAGTGCATAGGTTCAAAGGATTAAAATGTATGCAAAGACAAAGTGATGTGTTCAAGGGCCACTGTAAGAATTAGTGGTAATGTTCTCAAAAACTTCTTGTCTTGCTTCCTTCAATTTTTTCCCCAGCCAGATACACAAGTACCTATTTTTAATTTAACAAGCTTGAGGAGGGTAACACATGCTCGATATAACTCACCTTCGGTAAGTCCCTCTTCCTTTGTTTAATGAACTGGAAGAAGTAAGGGTTCCGAGAAATCCCTTATGATCTCATAACAGAGACATCAATGAATCATTGACATTTTGTGTGTGGATTATTTGAGAAAGCCTCTAGACAAAGTGATGAAGGAGCATCTCTCCACGTCATCCAGCCAGCTAGCCAGTGTGTCAAGTGCGTGCATTCAAGTTGAAGAGAGAGGCGCAACCTCATTTGAAATATGAATTGAATGTAATTAAATGTTGTAGGTTGTTGAGCTATGGAGCCATGCCTTTGTGCAGGCATTAGGTAGATCGGCCTTTAATGTTTTTCTGGCTGAGATCTAGATCCAGATGCTGGACTAGACAGCCCATTCAATGAAATTGAATAGGGTAGGTAGGTTGGAGGGAAGAGCTGGAAGATCCCCCTCAGGTAAAAGAGATTTTTGGATCTCATTTTGTGTAGGCAAGAATAAGAGTAGGAAGTTGAGTGTGTGATAGTCTATGAGTAGAGAGAAGAAGAGAAGGAGCCAAGACCTTGTTACAGGCCGTGCTCAGGAACACCTTTTAAATATAGGCATTTTCCATATTTAATACAAAGAGCAGTTTTTCCTGCATGTATTCTGTGTTGAATGAATGTCTGTGAGTGTTCCATTGTATGATGTAGATGTATGTTAGGAATTTGTAGGAGTGTGTTTGATTTCAGGAGAAGGTCTTTGAGGTTTCATGCCAGGAGGGCGTGACAGAGTACTGCGGTCTCTGAATACCGGTGCAATGAAGCACTTATGAATACTGCGGGTTCAGACGAAGACGTGCTACGACACAGGAACTAGAGTCAACAACTCGGTGAAGACCTCAAGGTTACTGAATACCTTGGCGGCAAGGCTATGTATGAGAGACACAGTTGCAGACAGAAACTCTGTTGTGATTTCTGTAGAGCTCTGCCAAGTGGGCATTCAGCATATGCACAATGGTGCATTTGGAGGACTCTGTTGTGAGGAAGAATCCACTGAGGGATCTTCACAGGGTTGTTGAACACCTTGTAGACTCAACAAAAGGTTGCTTGAGTAGAAGGATAGCCAGGAGGGCATCCCATTTCCCCATCTGAGTTAGAAAGGAAAAAGAATTGAGTTTCCTTGGTGGTCGAAGGCACAGGAAATCTCAAGACGGATAGCACCATTTGTGCACATGTGAATACCCTGTAGAGGGCAGTAGTTGAAGAATCCTTTGAGGGTTCGAAGGAAGGGATAAGCTCAGGAGGATGAGTGCTTTCATGCACACAGTCATAACTGCAAGGCGTGCAGCAGCTGCAAGACCCTTTGAATGAGTTCTAAGTAACCCAAGCTTAGGAGGGACAACGTTTTCATATGCTTGGCGAAGCTCAAGGTCGAAGATCCACAAGAGGAGAGAGAAGGCAAAGGTTGAGGCCTTTGGTTTTCAAAATTCTCGCAAGTCACGGGAAGAAGGAGTGCGCAAGATCAGGAGAGCACAGCAGCCATCGAATTGGGTGGAGAAGGAAATTTGGACCGTTGGTTTCTATGTCCAAGAGACGCACAGGAGGAGTGCACAAGGAGAATGGATCTGAACCGATAGATCTAGAGTGAAGTACCCGACAGCCGTCATATCGGTTGGGAGCTGCATGAGGGTTAGCTTTGTGAACAGGAGGTTGAAAGTCCCGACACGAGTTGTCATCAAGATATCGACATTCGGGATATCGGAGGTCCTGAGGTTGAGAAAGTCGGGACACTACAAGTCTCGAAATAGCGAGAGTGAATCTAAGCTGTCTATTTGAGGGAGGACGTGTGTCGAGTGATCATCCATTTCGGAGATTCGGGCATTGGGCTCGCAGAGGAGATTCTCGAAGGAATCGAGATATTGGGACTTCAGCGATCGTGAAATCGGGAGTCTTGAGGATAGGAGATCGGGAATATCCATGGTAAAGGTCCCAGGAAGGATCAAAACCGTCTATTTGAGGAGACACATGGCAGAGATCCGAAGAGAGTCGAGGATCGACATTCTGGAGGTCCTGAGTACAGGCTACTCTTGTACTTTGGAATCGCGAAGTCTGAAACCCTGAAAAGAAGGAAGAAGCACCATCGAGGGGCCAACTGTTAGTACATCGGCATATAGTAGGTTGGAATTTCGTGAGTCCTGAGGACGAGACATCCGGGACACTTGAATTTGCGAACAGCGAGAGGCGATTAGGACCATCCATCAGTTGGGGATGCGTGGAAGAGATCAGAACGTTCCGGAGATTCCCCGAAAGGAAAAGTCATCCATCATCATATCGTGGATCGGGATATCAGGAATCTCATGGATGAGGGGTTTATGCATTTCGGCATTGCGATGTCTGAAACCCCGACAGGAGACAAGGCTGCGGTCTTGTGAAATAGTCGTCACGTGGACCAAAGGTCTAGACCGGAGGGCTAACGGAAGTTGGAGCGTATCGGAGATCAGAGATTTGGATTCCGTGAGGACAGGGAACTCTCGACATCGAGCATTAGGAAACCCCGAAACCTGAAATTGAGTCGAGGAAGATCACGATTAAGTGCAAAGAGCCGTGTGGATGAAATAAGGACCTGTGGATCAGGTTTTCAACAGAGGATTCCAGCAGGGAATCAGAAGAGCTAACCTGGCTCATGATTGACTGAGAACGATCCTGTGAGTGGACATAAAGGGCGAGATCACGTCTCCATCAAGTGGTATCAGAGCTTGATTCTTGCTTGTATATTTCAGGCAGGAAGAGGCAGGAAGAGGTAAAGAGAACTCTGATACACACATCAAGTGGTATCAGAGCAGGAAATTCACTTGTATATTTCAGGTGAAGCGAGAAGGTAAAGGGAGACAGAGCGCTGGAGACTCTGTAAGGATTTGTTTGTAGGTAGGCAACAATCCAGAAGACAGTCAGGGAGACTGTAGGAGGATGAAGCTGGTAACACTCTTGGTGCAGAGTGACAACAACAAGTTTTATAGGAAAGAAGACAGTGACAACATGATGGTTACTGAAGACCATAGTCATGCTGGGAGGAAGAGCAAGGTAGAAAATCTTGCAGAAATGGATAAAGAGCTCTATGAAATTAGGGCAGACATAGAAAAGCTTGAACTGCAGATGGAGCAGGATAAGAAGCCAAGATGGGTGTATGAATGTCCCATGAAGAAGTCGAAAGAAAAATGGCCAGTCAGGGAGTTGATGGTCAGAAGACAACAAAAGTTGTTAAAAGGATGGTTGAGGTATGTTGAAAAGCTCAATGGACTAGAATAAGAAATGGTTCAGGTGTGTGAACCAGAAACTGGGAGAAATCTTAGTGAATTGGGATCAGCTGAGGATCTCAAGAACTGCCAAGAGGGCAAAGAAGAAATTCCAGTTTTCCAGGTGGGAAATGAGGTGAGATCACTGTGGAATCTCAAGGACTGTGAGGAGGACAACCAGGGAATTTCACATTGCCAATTGGGCAATGAAATGGGGTCGCTGCAGGATCTCAAAGACAGCCAGGAGGGCAGCAGAAGCATCTCATAATGTCACGTGGGAAGAGATGACCATTCGAGACTATCTAAAGGTCTCATGGACTCGGAGGTGAGTTCAATACAGCAAGGGTGGCTAATGAAGATGAGATCGGTTGATCTCATAGTCTGCTAGGAGAGCAGTTGGAGAATCCCATATTTACAGGTGAGAAGGGATGAGCAGATGATTTGGAATCATCCAGAAGAGCTGACAGAGAAGATGAGACTATCGAAAGGTCTCATAAATTCAGAGATGAATTTAGATCAGCAGGTATAGCTGACAAAGGAGGAGGATCTAAGAGATCTTCTGATGATTGGGGGGATTGTAATATTCCTACCATTTTCCTGAGAGGAGGCATAAGTCTGTGTTGCAGAGGGTGCAACAATAACAGGAGAACAGTCAGCTGAGACTGTCAAGGAGAAATTGGAGCAGGTGTTTGAGACTGCCCAAGCACAAGCAGAAGTAGGTGATGAAGAAAATGAGCATTCAGAGGAGTGTCTCAATGCATTTAGTCAGGAAGCTGAAGAAGTTGTAGCACTGAAGATGATAGCAGAAGAAGCATAAGAGGATGATGAGCATTCTGAATAATGGCTCAATATTTTCAGCCAGGAAGCTGAAAAGACTGCAACAGAGGAGTTTGCAGCAGTAGAAGAAGAAGAGGCAGACAACATTTGCTTTGTTGATCTGTGGGAACAGATTAAATCCCTGTAAGAGAGGGTGAAAGTGCAAGGCGTGCACATCCAATAGGTGAAGTTGGAAGTTGATGAAGAAGAAAGCATGGGAGATCATGATGATCTGCCCATGTGCAAAAAAAAATTGCAGCTGAGGAGACTGCATGAACAGGACCAGCCATTGGAGAATTTGGATGCAGTTATCGAAGAGATCAGAACGTTGATGATTCAGTCACCAAAAAATGTCAGCGAGGAAAAGATGGGCAGAGAAGCAGTAGTAGCAGTAGCGCAGAAGCAGTAGTAGAAGCAGCAGGATGGAGCGGATAAACAACTCCAGAGGATGATTTGGGATCCAGGAGGATTTCAACAGCTGAGATGGGAAGCTCATGAGCAGGAGCTCATGAATTTTGCAGCTGAGGAGTATGATGCAGGAGCATCTCTCCACGTCATCCATCCATCCAGCCAACGTGTCAAGCGCATGCATTCAAGTTGAAGGGATAAGCTCAGGAGGACGAGTTCTTTCACGTACACACTCATAACTGCAAGGCGTGTAGCAGCTGCAGGACCCTTTGAATGAGTTCTGAGTAACCCAAGCTTAGGAGGGACAACGTTTTCATATGTGTGGCAAAGCTCAGGGTCGAAGATCCGCAAGAGGAGAGAGAAGGAAAAGGTTGAGGCCTTTGGTTTTAGAAATTATCCCAAGTCACAGGAAGGAGTGTGCAATCTCAAGAGAGCACAATAGCTATCGGATCGAGCGGAGAAGGAAATCTGGACCGTTGGTTTCTACGTCCTGGAGATGCACAGGAGGAGTGCACAAGGAGAATGGATCTGAACTGACAGATCTAGAGCAAAGTACCCGACAACTGTCAGATCGGTTGGGAGCTGCACGAGGGTTAGCTTCTTGAACAGGAGGTTGAAAGTCCCGAAGTGAGCTGTCATTAGGATATCGGAGGTCCTGAGGTCGAGAAAGTTGGGACACTACAAGTCTCGAAATAGCGAGGGTGAATCTAAGCCATCTGTTCGAGGGAGGATGCGTGTCGAGTGATCATCCAATTTGGAGATCCGGGCATTGGGCTCACAGAGGAGAGTCTCAAAGGAATCGGTATATCGGAACTTCAGCGATCGTGAAATCGGGAGTCTCGAGGACAGGAGATCAGGAATCTCCATGGTAAAGGTCCCGGGAAGGATCGAAACCATCCATTTGAGGAGACACGTGGCGAAGATCTGAAGAGAGTCGAGGATCGACGTTCCAGAGGTCCTAAGTACAGGATACTCTTGTACTTCAGAATTGCGAAGTCTGAAACCCTGAAAAGAAGGAAGAAGCGCCATCGAGGGGCCAGCTATCAGTACATCGGCATATCGGAGGTCGGCATTTTGAAAGTCCTAAGGACGAGATATCTGGGACACTTGAAGTCATGAACAACGAGAGGCGATCAAGACCGTCCATAAGTTGGGGACGCGTGGTAGAGATCAGAATGTTCGAAATATTCCTCGAAAGGAAAAGTCATCCATCGTCATATCGCAGAACGGGATATCGGGAATCCTGTGGACGCGGGGTTTATGCATTTCGGCATTGCGATTTCCAAAACCTCGACATGAGACAAGGCTGCGGTCTTGTGAAATAGTGGTCACGTGGACCAAAGGTCTAGCCCGGAGGGCTAACGGAGGTTGGAGCGTATCGGGGATCGGAGGATCGGGAATCCCGTGGGAAAATGCATTGCGGCATTTGAAATATCGAAAACCCGAAAGGAATAGGACTACGGTCACGAGGGGATAGTGGTCATATGGGCCAGGAGCTTAGCTAGGAGGGCTAACGAATAAAGCATCGTATCGGCAGATCGGAGATCAGGATTCCGTGAGGACAGGGAACTCTCGACATCGGGCATTAGGAAACCCCGAAACCTGAAATTGAGTTGGGGAAGATCACGGTTAAGTGCAGAGAGCCGTGTGGATGAAATAAGGACCCGTGGATCGGGTTTTCAACAGAGGATTCCAGCAGGGAATCAGAAGAGCTAATCCGGCTCATGATTGACTAAGAACGATCCTGTGAGCGGACGTAGAGGGCGAGATCGCGTCTGCATCACAAAGAGAGCTTGGTGAAGCTGTCGCACCTACATCCATGGCTGTAAGAATCTCACTTTGTTTTCATTAATATAAATCTATACTTGGCTTGTTTCCTTTAAACTTTGTGCACGTTTCATGAACTTGTTTCTTTCATAGATCCATTATGAAGCTAATCATGGTAGAGTAGGAAGTATCCTTATTGTTTCTCATTGTATTTTAGGACCTTCTAAAGAACTTGGAGATCAAGACCAGCTTGGATCGAGCAAGGACAAATGTCGGTAAAAAGGTATTTACTCTTCTTCCTTCTTATTCTTTGGATAGTTTAGCTTCATGAAAAGGAAATTTAGTGTCCATAATAACACTTTTCTGTCTTGGTCATAGTGGTCTAGTATCCAACAGATAATCCACTTGTCCATATGGGGATTACAAACTTAGACAATAATGTCAAAAATGCATTCCAAGGCTTCAATTTTTGCACCCAATCATTGCCTAAAAACGAAATTTGAACAGTGCAAATGAAAGAAATGAAGAAGAGCACTAACCTGTTACACATCAAAATTACTCATTGTGATGATAGCCTAGTGTCGTCATTACCGAATGTTGCAAGTGTCTCATTTCACCCACAAGTGTCACAAATATCATATTGTCATCTTGCCTATGTTGTGTCTCGGACGACATTATAAGAAACACTTACAAGACACCTCAAAAGACTGGTTTTGAAGAGGATAAGTCATTTGACAAAGAGTACAAGTCTTTTTCCACTCAGAAAACCACTAAAAAATCATTTTTGGAAGGAAACGCTCCTCTATACACTATCAGGGAGTGCCAAAGCTCCATGACCTCTTTTTGGGGAGCATTCCAATGCTCTGTGCCCCATTCTGAAGGACCGCTGGCCTTTTCTGAGAGAATATTTGGATTGTTGAAAGAAATCACGGAAGAATCCCTTCATATCTGGAGTTGGTTGGATTCATATTTGAGGTCAAGGCTCGATCTTAGGGAAGATCCATAACAAAAGCATAAGAATCCTCAATTTATCCCAAGAATCTTAAGTGGTTAGGGATCTCCAAGCCTATATAAGGAGGCCTCTTCATGGTGAAAGGGGAGATACAGATTGAGAGATACCAAACTTATGAACTCATAAGTGGTATTGATATAAAGACATTGTGAAGTATCAAACTTATGATCTCATAAGGGATATATCATTGAATCATCAACATTCTATGTGTGGATTATTTGAGCAAGGGTCTGGACAAAGAGAGCTTGGTGAAGCTGCTACACCTACATCCATGGCTGTAAGCACCTCACTTTGTTTTCATTAATATAAATCTATGCTTGTCTTGTTTCCTTTAAATTTTGTGCACATTTCATGAACTTGTTTCTTTCATAGATCCATTACGAAGCTAACCATGGTAGAGTAGGAAGCATCGTTGTTGTTGCCCATTGTATTTCAGGACCTTCTGAAGAACTTGGAGATCAAGACCAGCCTGGATCGAGCAAGAACAAGCGTCGATAAAAAGGTATTTACTCTTCTTCCTTCTTCTTCTTTGGATAGTTTAGCTTCATGAAAAGGAAATTCATTGTCCACAATAACACTTTTATGTCTTGGTCATAGGGGTCTAGTATCCAAGAGAGAATCCACTTGTCCACAAGTGGATTTCAATGTAACAGAAATTGGCGACTCCATTGGGGAGACGCCCTTTCAAACTTTTTAACGAGTGTGAAAGGAAGAAAGAACACTCGACAATGTTTTGATTTTAGAGATTCTGAAAAGAGCTTAAAGGAGACTCTAGGGGGTTCCTTTTTCGTGTATCCATGCGAGTTCGAAAAAGAAATAAAAGTTTACTCGGTGCATTCTTATGTTTTTCCAAGGATGATAACAAACTAAGACTATGATCACTATTCTTCCCCCAGCTTGAAAGCTAGTGTCTTAACTCCAGAATGATCAACAAAGGCTGGAGACATGCCCCCCAAGCTTCAATTCATTCACCGAATTTGAGCTTGTCACCAATTTATGTACTAGATGGAGAAAAAGGATAAGGGTGGATGAAATGAAGGTTCAAATATGAGACCTAACGAAAGACTCAAATCGACATCTACGAGATCTAGCGAAAGACTCGACCTGATAGGAGAGGTGACTATTTCATTTTTTAACGAGCTTGACATAGTAAAAGAACTATGCTCAAGGCTCTGGGTTCAATCCCTAGATTTATGTTTCATTTTTTAATGAGATGGCTACAAAGAGGAAAACTATGCTCAAGGCCTCTGTTGTATTTTTTAATGAGCTTTCCACATAAAGGAAAAATTTTCTCATGACTTTTCTTGATCATGGATTCCAAGAGGATAACACGCTGGAAGGACACCATGTCAAGGGACAAAACTCGGTCATGGATTCCAAGAGATCTTCATTGGGTGGAAGAATAATGCTCTGGAAGGAACACATGTCAAGGGTCTCATCAGGGGTAAGGATATCAGGCTCCAATAGCCCTATCGAAGAGATCACCATGTCAACTACTAGATCTAAGTCATCTTCATTGGCAGTTGAAGGCCTCGGAGATAATGCCACATAATTGACCTGTGGTAGGGGTGATACCGACTACATATAAGACCTGTTTAGGGAGGTCATTGTGTTGATGGTCAAGTCAGGGCCAACGAATGAAATTTGATCAATAGTCCCCATTCTTCCATCGTGAGGGAAAGATATCACACGAACCAGAGTGGACACAATACCTTTCATGGCATAGAGATAATCTCACCCAAGGAATAAATCGAAATCCAAGGGGTCCTGGACTACCATAACATCAATGAATTTTTCCCTCCCAAAGTTACAGGAAACTAAGGAAGGATCCCTAAAGGGTACCTGGTTCTTCTGTTAAAAGAGAATAAAGTCTGGGTAACCGACACAAGCTGAGGATAACCCAGATCTTCCCAAGAAATTGAGGACAAAATACTAACGGACAAATCTTCATCTATCAGTGTCTGAGGAACAACCCGGCCACAAACTTGTACTGTAATCTTGAAAGGAATGTGAGAGGGAAGATGAGGTCCAGTTAGGACACCCCAATAAAAAATGATGCCCTCATTACTTGGAGGGGTTTTCGCAAGATAAGGAGGAATTCCCCCCGGCATGGTAGATTTTGTACCAATGAGAAAAACATGGGAAATATCGGGTTTACTCTGTAGAGGGAGAGTAGTATCGACTGATGATGGGATCAGATAGACCACATTGGCACTCTTTAGTGGAAGAGTGGGATTGACAGATGAAGTAACTGGAACAACCACTCTGGCACTCTTCAGATGAAGGGTGGGAATGACCGAGGAAGGAAATGGATCAGTCACTTTTATTTCACTTTTTCAGATGAAAATTGAGGATGATCGATGAAGGAACTGGATCAAATACTTTGGCACAGCTCAATGGAAGAGTGGGATCGATCGATGGTGGAACTGAATCGACCACTTTGGCACTCTTTAGAGGAGGAGTGGGATTGACCAATGAAGTAAACATATCAACCACTTTGTCTCTCCTCAATGGAGGAGTGGGATCGATCGATGGCAAAACCAAATCAACCACTTTGGCACTCTTCAGAGGAGGAGTGGGATTGACCAATGAAGTAACCAGAGAAACCAATTTGATTTAATTCTCCAAGGGGAGAATCGGGTCGACAGGTGGAAACGGATTGACCGTTTGGGTTAGTGGTTCAACCAAGGATGAAACTATATTGACCACTTGATCAACCGGACTGACCGGGGATGGAACCGGATTGACCAGTCCATCAACTAACGATGGGTTGGGAGAAATCTTACGATAACCGATTGGAAGTTGAATATTTTTCAAAAGAGAAGAATACTCATCCATACGAGGACAAAGGTGAGAAAAATGATCACCTTCACATAACATACAAGGAAATTTTAAATTTGTCTTCTTCTTACCAACCTTAACATCACTAGTTGACGAGGCATCACCAACATGTTTCGCAGAGGCCGATGACATGGAGTCGCCAATTTCTGTTACAGAGAAATCCCCATGTGGACAAGTGGATTCTCTCTTGGTCTCTAGACTCCTAAGACCAGGACAAAACAATGCTATTGTGATGAATTTGCTTTGCATGAAGCTAAACTATTCAAAGAAGAATAAGGGAGAAGGGTAAATACCTTTCAACGATGTTTTTCCTCGCTCGATCCAGGATGATATTGATCTCCAAGTTCTTCAGAAGGTCCTAAAATACAATGAGCAACAACAACGATACTTCCTACTCTACCATGATTAGCTTCATAATAGATCTATGAAAGAGACAAGTTCATGAAACATACACAAAGTGAGATTCTTACAACCATGGATGTAGGTGCAACAGCCTCACCGAGATCTCTTTGTCCAGACCCTTGCTCAAATAGTCCACACACAAAATGTTTATTCTTCAATGATATATCCCTTGTGAGATCATATGTTTGATAATTCACAATTTCTTCCCCTTTTACCATGAAGAGGCCTCCTTATATAGGATTAGAGAGGCCTAACCACTTAAGAGATTCTTTGGATAGGTTGATGATTCTTCTCCTTTGGTTGTGGATGTTCCCTAAGATTGAGCCTTGACCTCAGATCTGAATCCAACCAACTCCATATATGAAGGGATTCTTCCTTGACTTCTCTCAACAATCCAAAAATTCTCTCAAAAAAGGCCATCGCCCCCTCAAAATGGGGCACAGAGCATTTGAACACTCACCCAAAAGAGGTCACAGAGCGTTGGCACTCCCTGATAGTGTATAGGGGAGCACTGCCTTCCAAAATTGATTTTTTAGTGGTTTTATCAGTGGCAAAAGACTTGTACTCTTTGTCAAATGACTTCTCCTCTTCAAAACTAGTCTTTTGAGGTGTCTTGTAAGTGTTCTTGATAACGTCATCTGAGACACAACATATAAAATACGACAATATGATATTTGCGACACTTCTGAGTGAAATGTGACACTTGAGACATTCGGTAATGATGACACTAGGTCATCATCACAATGAGTAATTTTGATGTGTAATAGATTTCCCCCCAAAGTGTGAAGTTAGAAGATGAGAACTGATGACTGAAGTAATTTGTAGAATTTTTCAAGCAAGGGTATGGACTCAGAGAAATTGATAGAAGCTGCACACAACCATCAAACAAATATTATGGCATGTTTCAAACCCAAGGAAGGCATACCTATGCTTGAGTGATAAAGACTTTCAGGGTATGGCCTCCATAAAATACACTGCAGATCCATAATTATATTGACAAAAAGGTATAGCCACTAAATATACAATGTGGATCTATACTCCTATGACCTGAACTGATCGTAGCCATGAAGAATACAGATTGGATCTACGAGATGAAAAGACATAGCCACGACCAATACAAAGTGGATCTATGTAACAATATATGTGTCAATGTTCAAAAGAAACTCTGTTGCAACCTGGGAAAAATACATATAAGAGTGATGACTCAACCCAGGCTATTCTTTACTGATCTCGATGTAGTATGAATATAACCATGTGAATATATGTCCTCATGTTGAACATGGCAAAAACCACTTGATTACTAGTCAATGAGGTAAACCGTTAACAAGCACGAGGGAAATCACCATTGATGTCAATGATTCCCAAGGTACTCTAGTACAATCCAATGAATTTGAATGGATTAGATGAACTCGAACATCTGTGGAATCATCCGATCGGAGGTCAATGATGTAAACCCACTGTTGGACACGAGGAGGCCTTCCATTGAGGCATGCAGGTCCCAAGGTACTAAATGGTTTCTAGGTTTAGCTCCTCGATAATGTGCTGAAGTCGATGAGAATAGACTCATCGAGGGAAGGCCTTGATGTATCCCCCATCAACGACACAAAACTGACATAGATATGTAATTGGTGGATCAAAAGAACATGGACTGACATGGGTATGGGAACAGGAATTTGTGATGGTTGACTCTTAAGGGAGATACTTCCCTTGAACACTGAGGCACAACAACAGAAACATAAAATGGACCAAAACATGATGATGCAATGTATACGGTGACTTTCATCGAGTGACCCAAAGGAGTAAGAAAACTCAGAGGATTGGTTCAGTGAAAAGGTTCAACAAATTAAAATGTATGTAGAGACAAAGTGTCGTGTTCAAGGGCGACCTTAAGAGTGACCTGTAATGTTCCCAAAAACTGCTTGGCCTGCTTCCTTCAAAGTTTTTCCCCCATTCAGATAGACGAGTACCTCTTTTTAATTTAATGAGTTCGAGGAGGGTAACACATGCTTGATATAACTCATCTTCAGTAAGTCCATCTTCCTTTTTTTAACGAACTGGAAGAAGTAAGGGTTCGGTCCCACATGGGCCCTTCAGTGTATGATTTTTTTAACGAGTCCAGAGAAGGTAAACTCGGTGATTTTTCATGTTTAGAGAGTTTTAAAAGAACTTAAAGACGACTCTAGTGTTTTCCTTTTTCATAATTTTAGTCTTGCGAGGCTGAAAAAGTGATAAACTACCACTCGCAAGATGCCCTTTCAAACCTTTTAACGAGTGGGAAAGGAAGCAAGATCACTCGAAAATATTTTCATGTTTAGAGAGTGTGAAAAGAGCTTAAAGAGGACTACAGGGGGTTCCTTTTTCATGTATCCATGTGAGTCTGAAAAAGTGATAAAAGTTTACTCGGTTGCGTTCTCATGTTTTTACAAGCACAAGAAGGAACAAATACTAAGCTCGATACTCTGCCCTTAGCTTGAAAATCTAGTGTCATAACTCCATAATGATAATCAAAGGCTGGAGACATGCCCCCCCAAGCTTCCATTCATTTACCGACTTTGAGGTTGTCACCAATTTTTGTACTAGATAGAGAAAAATGATACAGGTGGATGAAATGAAGGTTCAAATACGAGACCTAACAAAATACTCGACTCGAAATCTACGAGATCTGGCAAAAGACTCGACCTGACAGAAGAGGTGATTGTTTAATTTTGTAATGAGCTTGACATAGTAAAAGAACTATGCTCAAGGATTTGGGTTCAATCCCCAGATTTCTGTTTCATTTTTTAACGAGCTTGTTACAAAGAGGAAAACTATGCTCAAGACCTCAGTTTCATTTTTTAACAAGCTTTCCACAGAGAAGAGAAACTATGCTCGTAGCCTCTATTTCATTTTTTAACGAGCTTTCCACAGAGAGGAAAAATATGCTCGTGACTTTTTTTCCCATCTTGAAAAGCTAGTGGCATCACTCCAGAATGATAATAAAAGGCTGGAGACATTAGAAGATGAGAACTAATGAATGAAGTACTTTGTAGACTTGAGTCACCAATTTCTGTTACAGAGAAATCCCCCTGCGGACAGGTGGATTATCTCTTAGATACTAGACCCCTATGACCAAGACAGAAAAGTTCTATTGTGGACACTCACTTTCCTTTTCATGAAGCTAAACTATCCAAAGAAGAAATAAGGAATAAGAGTAACTACCTTTTTACCGACGTTTTTCCTTTCTCAATTCAGGCTGATCTTGATATCCAAGTTCTTCAGAAGGTCCTGCAATACAATGAGAAACAACAATGAGACATACTTCCTACCCTACTATGACTAGATTCATAATGGATCTATGAAAGAAACAAGTAATTGAAACGTACACAAACTTTAAAGGAACAAGCCAAGCATAGATTTATATTAATGAAAACAAAGTGAGATGATTACAGCCATGGATGTAGGTGCAACAACTTCACCAAGCTCTCTTTGTCCAGAACCTTGCTCAAATAATCCACACACAGAATGATGATGCTTCAATGATATCTCCCTTATGAGATCATAAGTTTGATACTTCACAATGTCTCCATCTCTCCTTCCTTATGAGATCATAAGTTAGGTGCTTCTCTATTTCTCCATGAAGAGGCCTCCTTATATAGGTTTGGAGAGGCCTAACCACTTAAGATATTATTGGGATAAGTTGAGGATTCTTCTCCTTTAGTTGTGGATGTTCCCTAAGATTGAGCCTTGACCTCAGATCTGAATCCAACAAACTCTAGATATGAATGGATTCTTCCCTGATTTCTCTCAAAAATCCAAAGATTCTCTCAAAAACGGCCAGTGCTCCCTCAGAATGGGGTACAGAGCGTTGACACTCCCTGACAATTTATAGGGGAGCACTGCCTTCCAAAATTAATTTTTTAGTGGCAAAAGACTTGTACTCTTTGTCAAATGAATTATCCTCTTCAAAACCAGTTTTTTGAGGAGTCTTGTAAGTGTTATTGATAATGTCATCCGAGACACAACATAGGTAAGATGAAAGTATGATATTTGCAACACTTGTGGGTGAAATGCGACATTCGGTAATGAAGACACTAGGCCATCATCGCAATGAGTAATTTTGATGTGTAACACATGGCTCATCATGGAATCACGAAGATGAGGGAAGACCTTAAACCCCTATCCTTCTTGAAAGGAATGAAGTCAGACATAGTCAACTACGTGGAAAGATGTCTAGAATGACAGGAGGTGAAGGATGAACACAGACATCCAATAGGATTACTACAACCATGTGCTATTCCAGAATCGAAATGGGAGGTCATTTCGATGGATTGCCACTAATGGTAAGGAGACACGGCTCAATTTTTGTGGTATTTGACACTCTGGCAAATAATGCTCATTTTATTCTCGTGCGTACAATGTATGAGGCACCTGACATAGCTAGATTTTTCATCAGTGAGATTGTGAGGCTGCATGACATGCCTAAGAGGATTATATCCGATATAGGATCGGTCTTTACAGGACGATTTTGGACTCGTTTCCAAGAGGCCTTGAGAAGCCAACTTAAATTTGGTACCACATATCACCCGAAGATAGACGAGCAGACCGAAAAAACAAACCAAATCTTGGAGGACATGTTGCGTATGTACGTTATGGACAATCAAAAGTGTTGGGAAGAATTCTTCCGACGAATAGAATTTGCATATAACAACAATTATC
>SNQJ01S0003625.1:178464-216592 GCA_010110895.2 Picea sitchensis
TTAAGGGCGACCATGTCAGATGCTTTTGAGTTGGGATCGTCTTGAGGATAGGTTTCTAGTGGGATCGGAAGTGATCCAATTAATGGAATATCAAATGTAAACAATAAGACAAAGGATCAAGGAAGCGCATGATCGACGGAAGAGTTATGCCGATGCACATCGTGTCGACCGTAGCTATGAGATTGTCGATCAAGTCTTCTTGCGGGTGAAACCAAATAAGAGTTATATCAATTTTGGAAAGGTTGCTAAACTCTCTCCTAGGTTCTTGGGACCTTTCAATATTGTGGAAAGGAAGGGGACTGTGGGCTATCAACTAGCCTTTCCTAATTCTTTGAGGCATATGATGTTTTTCATGTATCTGTTTTGAGACATTATGTTAGTGGTCCTACACATGTTATTGAAATTAGTACCTTGCATGCATTTGACGAGGGTTCACTCGTGGTGGAGCCAATCTTCATCCTGGACCATCGCATTCGACAACTATGACATCAAACAATAGATCAGGTCAAGGTCCAGTGGGACAACTATAGTCCACACTCAACGACCTCGAAGGACGCATATGATATGCGTCAACAGTTTCCATTTGTGTTTGATAGATAGACTTATGATATTGTGATACACTTTATTTCGGCACTTATATACTGTGAAACTTCGGGACACAGTTTAAAACAATAGAGAGTGTGTGTAACATCTCGCTCTTGTGCTCACTGAGCGAACTTATTCTTTGAGGACACTTGTGTGCAAGTGATATGGGTTATTATACTATTGGTTGTTTTAATTATGATTATGAGATATTTTAGATTGATGATATATTATTTTGTTGTATTTACATAAACAGGTGCTACTTGTTGGGTTCTCCTGAGTGTGCAAGACTCTAGACATTGAGGATGTAGAGGCATTGATGAAACCCCTTGGACTCTGGAACGAGTCAGGGAGTGGATTGTTAGGGTTTTAATGTTGTTGATGTGACATATGTACATATGATTAGGTGTTATGATGATTGATTATTATTGCTGACATGATTCGTTGATGGATGCAGGTTGACGATAGCTTGCCAACCATACTCACATTTGGAGTAGAGGGGTCATGCATGAAAACTAGAGACATTGAGGGAGAGGTGTGGCAGTATCCCTACCACATCCTACTAGCACTCTCGTCTTGGCTCAAAATGTAGGTTAATGATTACCTAGTTCAAGAATACCCACAATGTCGTGAGGGAAGACTGTGACAGTCCCTCACGATGATTCTAAGGGGCACGAAATAATGCAAGTTCCTTATTACTTAGAGGGCCTTAGTATCCCAAAAGATCAACTGACTTAGTATTTACTCCAGGGGCTTAACATCTACCAAATACATTCAAGAGGTGAGTGGCGCCCTTGGAGCACGTAGTGTGTATCCAAGGGCACGTCGCGCAAAGAAAACATAAAGAGGCGAGTGGAACCCTTGGAGCATGTAGTGTGTCTTGAAGGGAATGTCGTGAAAATAAAACGGAAAGAGGTGAGTAACACCCTTGGAGCACGTAGTGTGTCTTGAAGGTCACGTCGTGCAAAGAAAAGAAAAGGAGGTGAGTGGCACCCTTGGAGCACATAGTGCATCCTGAAGGGTACATCGCAATTTTAACTAGTAAGTAAATAAACCTAATGCCTAGAAAACTATGCCTCCTTAGGACATGGTCGACCTTAAAATGAATGATGTGATAAGTAAATTTTAATGACTTATGTTCCCTTAAGAACTGCCGCGAAGCCTAGTGAATTGAAAACCTAGGTCTAAGTAGAACCTTAGAAAAAAAAAGTAATTAGACATATAACCGGATTAAAGTGGAAATTTTAATTCCCTAAGGTTCTTTTTATAAATTTTGTTCACTAAGGTTGTTTTATAAAATTTCAATTCACTAAAGGTTCTTTTATGACTAATAAGAAAATCAAACTTAATTATTAAAGTAAAAATTATAATGGAGGATTAAATTTTTTTAAAAGGGTAAATGGTTGTTTTTATCTACACTTGCTAAATTGATTTTTAGTTAAAAAGGGAAAAGGGGGAAACTTAAAAGAAAAGGGAAACTTAAAATAAAAAGGGAAACTTAAAGAAAAGGGGAAACTTAAAGAAAAAGTTGAATGTCTAACTTAGTAAGGAATCTAACCTTTGGAACTTTCTATTTTATAACTCAACTAGGAATTAAGTAAGGCGTAAGTCATTTAATAATTGTAAGAGAATAATGGGACATCGAGGAGCATTTTTAGGAACACTTTTAAGTGGGTGAGGGAAATAGAAAAATTTAATTAATTAATAAATTTATTTTCCGGTGCAACTAGGGGATCGAGCGACATGTGTACGGGGGAGGTTTTTCCTAATTAATTTTATGAAAAAGGAATCTAATGAGAATTTTGGGAAAATAATTACTTGAACACTCTATAAAAAGGATGGTGGTGGAGGAGTATGGATCATCATTTGGCTTGCGTAAGGTTACGCTGTTCAAATTTCATCTTGACTGAACATTCTCTTGTGGGATTTGGGATACCCAGCTCAGGTAACGAGTTCTAGCTTGACCTTGCAAGGTGAGATGGGTGTTATCATTCTCTGGTANGGAAAACGACTTAAGAGAATTCACCTTTGGCTACAGTACGCATGTGTATCTTTGTATTGAATGTTAGTTTAACTATGTTCCTGTGCCTTCAGTTAAGGTACTTATATTGTGTTAAATTTTATGTTTTATTTCGTGTAATACGATCCCAAGATTTCAATTTTATCTTTCAACAGATTTTTCTTGAGGAGTCCAACCTTATGCTCATTATACCTTTGATTTGATATCCAATGGTGAGCTCAAACTATGGATGTAAATGACTTCTCTGCATTTTTTTTATTGTGCTTAATTCAACGATAATTTGTCTTTTTATCCTATGTTCCTTTATCCTTTAAGTTATTAGTTTGTTCCTGAGCAGTCGGCCAGGAGCCGAATCGACTGTCTTTCACTCTGGTGTTAAGGATTTAGATTCAAATGCCCTTCTTTCTTGTGCATGGATAATAACTATAGGATCCTTTTTATTCCAAACAAGGAATCCTCTCCTGAGTGTTTATTCCCTCCTTATCATATGTGATTATTGTGATTTATTTTCTACAAGCTCGTGCTTCCACACAATGATTTTGGGGATGTCTCTCCAGTTCACCAAATGTTTTATTTCTCTATGACTAATGTTGTTTTTAACCTCTGCAAATCGTTTCTAATTTCACCCAGAAATCGTGATCTTCCCACCATGAGGTTTTTAACTAACTTCTATGTCTTTCTTACATCTGTTGCCTTCCAGGTTTTCCCCTACTCCTTCCTCGTATTTGATGCCTCTTGTTTATGTTTCCTTTGTCTAAATTTGTTGTCTCCGCACAACATTACTTTTAAAATGAATTTCATGAGATAATTTTCTTTCAAGCTTTCATACTTATGGTATCTTGTATATATTTCTCATTATCGAAAAAGACTGAAGATAAATACCTTTCACGCAAACATATTAGATAAATTAAGTAACAATGAAGTTTTATTTTAGGCTTTAGTTATAGGTTATTTTTAATGTGTATTCAATACTCCATACGGCAATTCAAATATATCCCTTGTGTCATGGCACTAATTGCTTCCACGATGAGGAATGATGACCCTGGTGGTGGTTGCACGCAATGGAGATTGGTCAAGCATTTTGAGGGAATTTTTCTCTATAGGAGGTCGTCATTGAGGGGTCTTAAAGGTTATCAGGTCAACTATGAAGGGTTTTCCCATATTTTCAATTGAAGAGGGTCGAGAGACCTCGGTAGAGAAAGGCTTGATCGGTGTAGAGGTTTCCAGAATGCAAGTTGAGTAAAGAAGACTGGGGATTCGAGAGAGACGAGTAGGATGTAATGGAAGATGCATGAATGTACCAGCCTGAGCTTTTCCTATTATGTCGTCGGAGCATTGGGGAAAGTCGAACATCATATGCTTATAGGGTTTTGGAGTAAGCTATCATAGGAATGTAAGTGCACAAATGTGAAACAGGTGATTATCATTACCTTGAGAAATTTGGTGGTTTACTCATGTTGGGATGGTGTAGAGATTCATGAGAAAATCATCCAGGAAGATTGTTTTTTCATTGGATTTCCTAGTGTTGAATGAACATAGGAATTTAATGAGATTCTTTATGGACTATAAATATATCCACATTCTAGAGCTGCTTTATGGCCCATAAATTATTGAGAATCAAACATTGTTTCAAAGATGAAGTGTTTCAACTTTCTTGTAATGGGAATCGTTGGCAATTATGAGAGGGGATCTCTATGGAAAATCAATTCATTATAAAACTAAAAGCCTTGATATATTCTAAATATGTCTACATACTAATAAGTTTGGGCTCCTGTATGCAAGGTATTTTTATTGGAATATTTATATTAACTATTCATTGTATATATTGAATATGTAAGAGGGCACTTGTTTGATGCCATACAGTTTATAATTTACAATAAAATTGAAATAAAAATGTGTGGATGGAACTGGGAAAGTTTTCTATTGTGGTATAAACTTCAACGCCATCCAATCAGAAGCTACTCTCTAAATGTACATGAAATCAATCCGTTTACTTTTCACGTGTGGGAGTCCCACGTGTAATTTGTGTTTGAAACCCTGTGTTGAATTGCCAGCAAGACATATTGTCATATGTTCGATTATGCTTGGCCTCCCATTGTCTAAAAATTCTGATTTCAAAATCTGGTAGAAAGCAGTTTTTTTTTCATGATTTCTCTTTAGGAAGATAAACTTCAATCACTGGCAGAATCATGTTTCCAGGGTACACTTGAGCAATTCCCCCATTTGACCAAAACCAAACGGTAACTAGCCAGTTAGCAGGAATGTTTGAAGCTAGTGACTCTGGAATACCTTGGAAATATATTAAGGAAACCATTAAAATTGAATAAAAATGCCAGGTTTATACAGCCCAAAAGGGAGACACTGATCAAGAGAATAAAAAGAAGAACCTGATAATTTATCAATGATTGTGTACAAGTGCATGCTAGCTTATACTTGGATGTAATTGTAGAACTCATTATGTCCACTACCAATCAAAGAAAGTGATGAAATGAAAATGTTAGGAAATAACTTTAAACTTAATTGAAGAAAATTTAATGCCTGGAATTTAAACAATGATATAATATAGATACAAGAATTTGGATTCGTTGGACAGTTCAAATTTTAAATTTTTAAATTTATTTTAATTTCCAGATTATAGTAGAGTTGTTGTATTTATTTTAAATTCCAGATTATAGTAGAATTGTTGCAATGAAATTATAATCGAGATTATGAAGGGATCGTTCTTAAATATGAAATGGAATCTTCCAATCGACTCATCTAGTCTTGTTTCTAATGAAGGATAAATTAGATAGAAGTCCTCATTCTATGGTATGGTTCCTTTCTTGATTTATTTGGAAAATTAAGAGCTTATAGATAAGTTATTGGATTATTAAAACCTCGAATGAAAAATATGATGATGTCGAAAGATTGTTATATGTTTTTATTGTAGTTACAGACCGGTTACTCTGCGATGATTGAGTCCTTGACGATAAATTTATGATTGAATTGAAAAAAATAATAAATAAAAAAAAGGGTATTTTGCAATTGCTTTGTGTCGCATGTAGTCGTAATGACTGAGGGGTCGTTACAATACAGGTAAATGATTGGAAGCTTACTATATGTGACAACATCTAGACCAGATGTAATGCAGGCAGTTGGACAGGTGGGATGATCTCAAGCAACAACAAAGGAATCGCATGTCTTAGCAGTAAAGAGGATTTCCAGATACCTCAAAGGAACAAAAGAGTTTGGATTATGTTATCCAAAAGGAAAGGATATATCACTTATTGCCTACACAGATGCATATTGGGCAGGTTGCATTGATGACCGATGAAGCACTAGTGGATATTACAAATAGATATTACAAAAAATATTCATCATCAATGTATATGATGATATAATTTCACATAAGTCCTTTCCAATTCTTCCACATCATAAACTATCAAAACCTTAAAATATTTGAATGTTTGTAAACTAATGGACATTACATAACAACACATGAAATAATCAATATTCATGCTATACTTAAAAATAATTATTAGTCAATCCATCCACAATAATAACCAGTAAGAAGGAACATTAAAAATACATATCTTTGAGATAATAATTAATGCACATCAGAAATAAATATACAAGCAAAGAAACACATGATAGAAAGAACTTACGTTTAATAAAACCAATCACCAACTGGCTATAGGCCAAGGAAATTCCATCTAACCTTATAAATTGTTGTTCCAAGTCTCAACAACAAGTCACCCCTGAGCCACAAATATAAATCTACAAGGATGGATATAAGAGTGACACTCAACTTCCCAAACCATTCAACACTCAACATCTCATAGGTTTCTCAACACATAACAATCCAAAGTACACAAAATCTCTTCTCTCCATCCTCCACCACCCAAAGACGATGAACCCCCTTTACTGCCACACAGTCCCTCATGTTGTCAACTTTTTTCTAGGGCTCCAGTGCTTCTGGTCAAGAATCTCCATGTTGGGACTCTCATGATTCATAGTTGTGAACAAGGTTTTAGCACACGCCAATGCATAATAGGCATATATGCACCAATTCATGGATATAATACACCAACAATTACTAAATCTAGTAAAACAATGGCTCATTTCCTCAACAAATTTTCCCAATCTCCCAACCAAGAACAATAATGAATGAGGAATAATGAATGAATGATGAATCAAATAATGAGCACCCAAAATTGAAAAGAGTGCACCGTAAAACATCCCAAAAGAGAGATTTATATATTTACATGAGAATCAAGAACCATGTGTCCTTCCCCCAATAAGCTTATGTAACCACTTTTCCCAAAATAAAACAAAGATGGGTAAATAAAACATGAAATAATCACTTAGCCCCCTCTCTTTTGGAATCATATCCGTCTATAACTCTTTCCCTTGTCTGTCTTGCATCCAACGATGCATTTTGTTATTTTCAATGTTCAAATTATTACATTTCCTAGGAACTTTGGCCCGTTTCAAATAAATAAAATACATTATTAATCTCAAGACTCGAAACCGAGGTATTGCAATGTGTATCTTAGAACATAAATCTCTATAGAAATATTTCAGTATGGCAAGGAAAGTGGAAAACAAAAATATGGCTACTAAAAGGGAGGTCTCTACCAAGTATAAAGAGAACCATGTTTCCTCTCCTAACCTCAATCAATCAACAAGGTTAACACCCCATCAAATCGATGAAATAAGAGAAAATGGATAGTATTTTGATTGTTATAGAAAGTACATTAAGGGGAATAAATACAATGATAAAAGAAATTATTCTACATGGAATGTGAAGAGGAAGAAGATAAAAAATAGGAACCATCACAATATCTATATCTAGAAGATAACTCCAACAATAAATTGTCATGCATTGGTAGGCATCAGTACTCCACAAACCCTCAAAATACAAGGATTGATAAAAAAAAAGGTAATAGTGTTCATTGATTCTATTAGTACCCATCATTTCTTCAATTACAAATTAGAAAAACATCTCAATTGCTTTGTATATCCAACACAAGTGTTTCAAGTAATGATTGTAGATGGAGGTACCATAAATTTCTTTGAGAAGTACCATAGTATTGAGGTCAATATGGGGGACTATCTTTTGTATAGTCCCATGATTGTCATCCAAATGGGTGTTTTCGATGTTGTGTTAGGGGTTCAATGGTGACAATGACTTGGAATATTGGACCTTAATATTCTGTATCTTTTCATGAGATTTTCTTCAGATGGCAGGGAAATTTATCTTAGAGGTATCCAAGGGAACCCCTTTAATATGATATGCTCTAATAGCATGAGAAAATTACTCAAAAGGGGACAACATCATGTAATTGCACAATTTTTATCACTAGATGTTCAAATAGTTATATCCTTTGCTCAATTAGATCTCCAAATATCAACAATCATTCCAAGGTATTTAGTGCTATTCCTAAGGGTATTCCACCCACTCGAGATCATGACCGTCCTATTCATTTTCAACTAAGAAGTGTACCACCTAACATTTTTCCTTACAGGTATCCATATTCATAGAAGAGTGAGATCGAGTGTATGATCCAAGAAATATTAGAAGCCAACATCATTCAAACTAGCCAAAATTATTTCTCTTCACTAGTGGTGATGGTTTCAAAAAATGATGGTTCATGGCATATGTGTGCAAGTTATAGATAGATCAACAAAATCACCATCAAAGGTAAGTTTATTATTCCTTTCATTGATGAATTATTATATGAATTGCATAGATAATGTTTTTTACTAAGTTGGATCATAATTCCAGATACCATAAAATTGGAATGAGGTATGAAGACATTCCCAAAATAACTTTTACAACACATGAAGGTCATCATGAGTTTTTGGTTATGTCATTTGGACTTACTATTGCACCTTTGAAATTTCAAATCTTCATGAATTATATTTTCAAGAACTTCCTTAGAAAATTTGTGTTAGTATTTTTTTTATGACATGCTAACATAAAAAATATTGGGAAGAGTATATGAACAACATGTTGAGAGAGTATTACGACTATTGGAAGAGAAATGTTTTTATGCAAAGACTTCCTAGTGTGCCTTTGGGGTTCAACAAGTGGAATATTTGGGTCATATTGTATCTCGTGACGGTGTAAAAGTGGACCCTAAAAATATTAAATATATTAGGGACTGGCTGATCCAAGTGGATATTGGTGGCCACCCACCTTTTCCAACTGGGTCAAAACAATTTTCTGGCAATTTTGGCATTTTACTATTTTTAGTAGTTTTAACTTTCGGGGCTATTTTGAGGGCCTAAATGAAGGTTTTTTTATATCGATATTCTCAATGATATTTAAATGAATCTCCTCAATGATAAATTTCCAACGAGCTATCATACTCCTAAAACAAAGATCGTATGCAAAAGTTACGACCCCGGGAAGTTGATGTACTAACTTACCCAAACGGGGCCCACATGACGTTTGGCACTTCATCTTCTAGGGTTAGGTTTTTGGATGTCTAGGGATTTTGGCATTCCGTTTTATTGTAAAAATTCCTTCTGATCCTCATTGTAATCATCTTCTTGCGAATGAGCGTAGAGGCCACATCTCTTCTAAGAGATAAGCCACCACCATTCCAACAAGATTGTTTCCGCTGCATTTTACAGTTTCAACTTATTTCCTTATTGAATAGAAAACTAGTTTTAATGTATCTCTATTATTTTGTATTAAGAACCTGTTAATAATATGTAGTAATTTCGTTCTGCTCACAAAATCCGGATCAGTGGTATCAGAGCAGGTTGCACTTGATCATTTTTCAGTGCATGTCCCCCATGAGGTCTGAGTATAGAAAGTTGGGTCTCGAGATTGTCTCTCTTGAAGACAATTTCTCTCGCACACCTAAGAAATATTCAATGGTGGAAGAAAACAAAAATGATGGAGAAGATGATCTTATCAGTTTGTTTCTTGAGCAATCTCTCATGTGACAGAGAGACGAAATGATGGAGATTTTTTCCCACATCCTTCAATGCCTGCCGATAGCAACAGGCACATATTCATCAAGAGACCACTTTGGAGGCACCTCTCCATTCAAGGTACAGGTTAATTTTGATATTCCTATATTTGAAGCTCAGATAGATGCGGATGCCCTATATAAATGGTTATTTCTCTGTTCACAATTTTTTCGACAGAGAAAAGATCATCTTCACTCTCCTTAAGGTTGTCACCGATGTCAAACATTGGTGGAAAACTTACTGGGAGAAGATTTCCATAGAGGAGTCTGCAATATATGGGGTCGAGCCCACTTGGGATTTTTTTGTGGATGCGGTAAAGGGACAATATTACCTTGTTGGAAACTATGAGGACCAGTACATGAGATTGACCACACTGTGGCAAGAGAGGGGCCAAGCAGTTCCAGAGTTCACCAATACCTTCCATACCTTGGGCACCAAGATGGGTATCAAATACTCTGAACGACATTTGGTTTTGAGATACCGTGGGGCTCTACACAGATACATCCAAACTGAAATGGATTTTCTGGACATCTCATCACTCGATGTTACTTATCGATATGCTATTAAAATCGAGCAAAAATTTAAGCACCAGAACAAATAGGAGTTTGGGTCTGCAAATCCGTAACAACCAAAGTATGATAAAGACAACCCTAAAAAACATCTTCTCGAAAACCAATATAAGCCACAGGAAAATAAGGGTCACGAGAAGATGAAGAAGGACACTGGAAAAGGGTGTGATTTCCAAAAAACCCCTTGGCACAACATCGATTAATGTCTCTCAAAACATTCATTGGTGGCTGAGATCAAAGACAAGGAGCCCAAACCTAATTTAGAATGTGATTCTGAAAATATTGGTTAAAGATAGATCATCGACGCAGACCCCACTGCTATTTTCGCGACCGCAACAATTCAACCAGAAGAACCAACAGATCCTGAAGAGGGGGAGAACCTTTTTCATTCATAGATGTGGGTGAAGGGGACCTCGCTGCATGTTATTTTTTATAGTGGAAGCCATAAGAACCTCATCTCAGCAAAGGTCGTCAAACAGTTGGGATTGTCGACAACACCACACATGCAACCATACAACATCGAGTGGCTTCACCAAGGACAATATTTGCATGTCAGAAAACAATGTCATCTTTCATACGACATCCATCCATTCAAGGATGATGTATTATGTGATGTTCCCCACTGGATGTTTGTGATGTTCTCTTGGGCTAGCCATATATGTGGAAGAGCCATGTTATTTATGAGTTTCAACCCCGTAGTGTCATTGTTACATTGGGGGGGAATCTCTACAGAATACCAGAGGTAGTTCCGACTATTGTTCCACCTAAACAGTGCCTCAAGGTAGTATCTTATACTAAAAAAATTATCTTCTTCGCAGTCTGTTCAAAAGGGGAATAGAAGGACACTGCAACCACTACATCGTCGCCCAAAACACCTTCTATCCAACATAAGCACGTCGACAAGGTTGCAACAAAGCGCAAAGATTCCTTCTGCACACTTTCCTCTCATGTATCTCGACTTGTTGAACAACCTCAACCTCAATAGGTTCGTGATAGACTTCCATAAACTGAGCAGCGCGACGTCTCCAGCAAGGCAAGCAGCTCACCAAGATGTAGATTCAACAAACGCTTTTCCCTCTCCCCCGGGGACTCAACGAAATGGATACCATTTCTATATAAGTATGGAGGATTGACCTAGGTGGATATCGGTGGCCACCCACCTTTTCCAACTGCCTCAAAACAATTTTTTCGCAATTTTGGCAATTTACTATTTTTAGCAGTTTTAACTTCTAGGGCTATTTTGAGGGCCTACATGAATATTTTTCAATATAGATCTTGTCAATGATAGTTGAAGGAATTATTGATCCCCCAAAATGAATCTCCTCGAAGATACTTTTCCAACGGGCTATCATACGCCTAAAACGGAGATAGTATGCAAACGTTACGACCGTGGGAGGTTGATGTTCTAACTTACCCAAATGGGATGCACATGAGTTTTGGCTCTTCATCTCCTAGGGTTAGGTTTTTGGATGTCTAGGTTTTTTGGCATTCTAGTTTATTGTAAAAATGCCTTCAGAGACTCATTGTAATCATTTACTTTCGAATGTGAGTATCCTTCAAATCTCTTCTCAGAGATAAGGTGCCACCATTCTAGTGAGTCTTTCACTCTGTATTTTTACAGTCTCTGTACATTTCTTTCATTAATAGAAATCATGTATTATTGTATATTTGTGTTTATGGTTGCATCTCTCATACATTTATGTTATATTATTGAATATCTGTGATATCTTTGTGCATTTCTTTATTATATCTCCGCTCTCATTTTGTACCGAAGCCTATTCCAAAAACCTTGAAGAAGCTTAGAGGATTCTTAGCATTTATAGGCTATTAATGCCAATTTGTCAGAAACTATGGTCAAATAGTAGCACCTCTAATAACATTATTAAATAAGGAAGAATTTTATTGGGCCCAAGTAACAACCGAATATTTTCAAAAACT
Organism: Picea sitchensis; assembly: GCA_010110895.2. Taxonomy (NCBI): domain Eukaryota; kingdom Viridiplantae; phylum Streptophyta; class Pinopsida; order Pinales; family Pinaceae; genus Picea; species Picea sitchensis. Next base: position 190,540 of record SNQJ01S0003625.1, read on the forward strand.
TAAGGAGGCTATGTGTAGAACTTTTTTCCCAGCCACACTTGATTTCACAAAACCATTTATTGTGGAGTGTGATTCCTCATTCCATGACATTGGCATATCTTTAATGCAATAAGGAAGGCCCCTTTCCTTTGAAAACAACCATCTTAAAGGAAAACAAAATTACTCAAATCCATTTATAAAAAATAAATTTTGGTCATACTAGATGCAATTATTAAATGACACCATTACCTAATAGGAAGACACTTCAAAGTAAAACAATATCATGATAGTTTTAATTAGTTCTTGGAGCAATGATTATCTTCATAAGAGCATGAAAAATGTGTTACAAAGATGCTAGGAATGACTTTGAAATTACATACAAAAAAGGAAAACGTAATGTTGTGGAAAATGCCATGTCAAGGAAAGAAGAAGAAACATAAGGTTCTTTATGTGATATTCCTATTCCATAATTTGATTGGGTGGAAGAAGAAGGGATATAATGGAAGAAATTTCAAGAGGTATGCATGATCATTGAAGAAATACAAGAGTACCCAATTCATTAGATATTTTTTTATGGGAGAATCATTTTCTATGGTATCATAATCACCTGTATTTATTTAATAATTCCCAACTCAAACAGAAGGTACTTATGTAGTTGTGCACTTCTCCTTCTTGAAAACTACCACAAGATCAAGAAGGACATTTTTTGGGAAGGTCTTAAAACAAATGTTCGAAAGTTTTTTTTGAATGTGTGGTCTACCAACATAATAAAGGAGATACAATAAATATTATGTATCTCATACAATCATTAGCTATACCAAGTGAATGTTGGAAATAAGTTTTAATGGATTTTATTGCAAGTTTACCAAAATTTGAAGGAAATATTGTCATCATGGTAGTAGTGGATCAACTGAAAAAGTATGCCCATTTTTATCTCTGTATCATCCTTTTAAAGAAAGTATGTTAGACGCAACATTAATGGAAACAATTCAAAAGATTAATGGAGCCCCTAAGATTTTTGTATGTGACATATATCCAATTTTTAATAGAAATGTTTCGACTAAATCATTTTCCTTTTTGCATACTCAATTGGCTCAAAGCTCATCTTACCATCCTTAATCCAATGGGAAAATAGAGATTGTGAATAAATTTCTAGAAATATATCTCCATTTATTTTCGTATAATAAATACACACAATGGGTGAAGTGGTTTCCCTTGGAGGAATGGTGGTACAACACATTTTCCATGCTTCATAAAAAATGTCTCCATTTATGGAAATTTATAGATATCATCCTCCATCCATCACATCACCCTTGAAAGGGACTATAAATTTTCAAGCAATGGAGGACCAAATATGGAACCAACAAGAGGTTCTGAAACTATTAAAGGACAACTTGGTTATGACACAAAATATGATGAAACAAAAAGAAGATAAACAACATAGTGAAGGGTGATTTGAAATGGGGGATTGGGTATTTATGTGGCTACAACCATATAAATATATGTCCCTCAAGAAAAGAAAGAAGGATAATAAATTATGACCCAAATATTATGACCCTTATAAAGTTTTTTCAAAGGATTGGAAGTATGGATTAGAAATTGGAGTTTCCTCCATCTTCGCATGTACATCTAATCTTCCATTATTTTTTCTTAAAGAAGGTCATCAAAAACAAGATCCCAGTCCAAAAAGTTTTACCACGGATTAATGAACAAGGGAAAATCATACTAGAACTGGAAAAAATACTTGAAACAATAATTAAGTGGCTAAGAAATCAATAAGTTATAGAGTAAATCATCAAATGGAAGAACCTACCAATGGAAGAGATGACATCAAAATATGAGTTCTTCATGCAAAAACTACCATGGTTAGTCAAGTGTTGAGTACAAAACTTGTTTAAAGGAGATGAGAATGTTAATCCCTATACAAATCCCCATGTTATATGAAAACCCCCTTATTAATCCCTAGATATTGAATTATTACATTTCTAGTGTTATATTTGTATGTAGGCTAGAATCCTTCATTAGACCCATTCATTATAATTATACCCCTTGTCTCCTATATATATACCAAGGAGACCTAGTATTAAGGGAATTTTATCTCATCTTGTATATTGGATATATTGTAAAAGGAGGTTTCCCCTTCAAAGTGGATTGCATTCATTTAATTTTTGTCAATTTTAAGGCATTGGATAATAACATTGTCATCTTATCTTCTTCAATATTTAACTAATTATCAAACCTTCTGGTGAAATATCCCTCTCCTTTACTGGGAATGGGGGTATCTCTATGAATTACTACAAACATAACATCATTTTCAATTTCAATTACAAGACTGAAGGTGGTAATGTCAAGAAGATCTAATGGATGCCTTCATTTTTTAATTTTTCCACCTAAAGTGTAGAACCATATGCAATAACTTCATTGGAGTTTTTTCTTTTACAGAGTTTATTTTCATTGAATAATTCTTGGAGGATTTCTTGCACCTTTTGAATGCGGGTGGAGACTCCTACCAATAAAACTTATTCAATTTTCTATCTTCTCATGTTGTCATATTCCAAACATTCCTTCATGATTTCCATGCACATTTAAACAAATCAACATTTATCTCCTCAACATTTTCTCTACCAATATTTATATGAAAATCTATTACTTAATAGATGAATTCAATATCAATCACTTTATCCATGACAAACTGTAGACTTATTTTCTTTCTGTTGTATTATGAGCAGACTATCAGAAGAGATTTTTCACTTGTGGTAAAATCCTTTTTGGTAATGGAATTTTAGGTATATCACAACCCATCCGCTCTTGGAAGTTCTTTGTCGTAGTGTGCTAGGGCTATTGGAGAATTCAAAGGAAATTGTAGGGTTAATGTTTCAACCTAAGCATGCAAAGGAGATAGGGTTTGGGATAAAACCTAGGGAGATAAAGAAAAAAATACTTCTTCATGTGATACTAGAGGACAAGGGATAAAGAAACACCTTGCACAATTTTTTTAGAAAAAAAGGATCGTGGAGCAATAAAATAAAACAAATGCGGAAATAAAACACAGGAGATACACAATACAATAGAGAGGCAAATATACGTGGTTGACCCATTGTGGGCTACACCCACCAGAGAAATTTCCATATCCTTCCTTTATTATTATCCAACAAATGAAGGGATACAACCTACAACACACCCATTGTGACTTGCTCATATTTGTTTCATACTCTCTTCTCTCAGAATACAATATTCGTAATGATACATAGCCACAATACATATCCCTCATAAAAGAGGGTTTCCTTCTAGAGGAAAAAAACCCTAACATAACTTCTATCGTTAGATCTGTGACCTGATAATGAATGATCCATATTTTCTATGAAATTACAATATACATTTACAAGGAAAAATTTCCTTCGGGGGCTTCACCCCCGAACCCCCACCAGGACCCCACTTGCCCCCACACCTCGCAGGGGGGATAACCTCCTCCACATGGAGGAGTGTAAATTATTTTTGGGTGTAAAGTCTTCATGGGGTATAAACATGGTTGAAAACAAATACCTTTGAATCGGGAATATAATCAGGCTCCATAACCAACAAATTTTTGGGTACAAGTTTAAGTGCCAAGGAGGATCTTCGATGGAGAAGGCTAGGATTTTCATGGTTTTTGTAGCTAGGGTTTAGAGCGGTTGAAATTGTAAAAAAATTGTGCTAAGATGTTTTTATGTACATGCACTTTATTGCATATATATTAATGAAGTGCTTTAGCTATCTAATCATTCTCTAGTTTTAGATGGATGTTTATCTGAACTACTATCTTCTTTATTGGGTAATTTCCAGCACTTGTTGTTCATGATGATTTGACATTACATGAGGTTGAAATTGTTCCTTGATTTATGGTCCATATGGAAGATAAGAAGTTAGATTTACTCGTGTAATTTTTTTTGTAATAAAGTAGTTTTAGATCCATTGTATGCATGGAAGATTGTGCCTCAATAGATGAAAGGATGTGAATTGGGTTGTATATTTTCTCTCATTCTCCCTCATGATTTGGGTTGAAAGGATGTGAATTGTTGTTTTATATTTTGTATTGTAATTAAATACTTTGATCAACCCTAGGGATGAAAGTTCATGGTGACTAGATTCGAGAAACCTCTGTTGTGACATGAAATTCCTAAATTTTCATTAATTTTCCATAGCCAAAAAAAATTATACAAGTAGATATTTGTAACAAGAAAAAATGAAAATATAAAAATGTAATATTTTATTGCAAGGAAACTATTAATACAACCGTGAAAGCAATATTAGAAGTTGGTTTATTGCATTTCTCTATTTCTGTTGTATTTTTGTTTTTTAAGTATTATAGGATGTTATAGGTAGTGGCTATTATATTTTTACTAACATGGATATGTGGACCATAACTTCTTGCAATTTTATGAAAACTTATATGAGAGTGGTTGTATTGTAGCTTACAAATATTTTTATATCACTAAAAGGAAAAAATGAAAACAAAATCTCAAGGAACACATTTGAGTATAGCGCAAGAGATTGAATGAAAATATGAAGCTATAGATTCTAGATATTTTAAAGTGTCAAAGGAATGTCTCATTAGTTTCATAATAAATTATTCAAACTATGAAAAATAACCATGAAAACCACATAAACACTAGTTCTAAAATCAATTTTCTTCATGTAGCCACAATATTTCATAATATAGCATCTTGGTTTTGATAGGAAATAAAATTTACATAGGAAAACATCATCATGCTAAAAATAATTATTGGAAGATCATAAACTATCATGCATCTATTTATGTGTTATTATAGTAAAAATAGTGTTCATAAAGCGTAGGTTTTAGATAATACTTTCATCTTAATCTATATAGAACTTTGAAACTAAATCATAAACCATTGCATATACTAATATAGGAATTATTATAAGTATCAACTTGAATACTAAAATGTTTAGTAGGATAGAAAGAAATTTATGTGCTATTAAGTAAAAATAGTTTTCATAAAGCATAGACTTTAGATAATATCGATAATACTTTCATCCTAATCTATCTAGAACTTTGAAACTAAATCATAAACCATTGCATGTATTAATATAGTAATTATTATAAGTATCAACTTGAATACTAAAATGTAGTAGGTTAGAAGGAAAGTCTACCAAGGACATGTGAGTAGCAATTCATATTCCAAACATTCTATGCATAGAAAGAACCTAAAACCATTGTTTTTCCATGGGATTGAACTCATCATAGGAGATACACAAGAGCCATATTATAAAAAACAACATGCCAACGATGCCAATAGATATTTTAGATCCATACAATTAAAACATGCGACTCTTTATGTCAGTCATTTGTGAGTCCTGGTAAGGTCATAGCCTTTGAAGGCACATAAAATTCAAAATGACTCAAAAAGAGATAAGAGAGTTAAAGGGAAAGAAAAACACCAATGCTAATGTGATATTAGAAATAGAGAACAAAATTGACACTATTCCAAGGCTTCCAATTAATTATTATTCAAATACATACATGTGTAATTGAACCTAATACCTGTAGAGATGGGCTAATCCATGAAACCAATGAGCCTATAATCTATGAAGCCAATGAACCTATTATTTTTCCCTAACTTGAGTTAATACCTGTAGATATGGGTTAATCCATGAAATGAATAAGCCCATTAGTTTTCCCTAACTTTGAATTATTTTTATCAAGAACATAAACTTAAGGCCATGATACAAAGATCAAAGTGTCTAAATATTTCATAGTGCATGTAAAACCAAGGGAATGATCAAATAAAAATTATTAAGGGAGACCACTTTTTGTTTTAGAAAAAAAACATTTCAACCTGAAATTCAAAACCCCATCAACTTTTGTTAGGAACACAAGTTATCTAGGTAACCAATAATTTAATACAAAACATCAAGACAACGGAAAACCAAGGAAGATGTAGGTTGTTGAAATTGGAAACAAATAAAATGTAGAGAAGGTTAAAAGGAAAGTCCAACTATGGCATATGAGGAGGAATCAATATTCTAAAATTCATATCGAAAGTAAGCATCTAAATTTATTGTTTCCCATGGGTTGAACTTATTGTAGGATCTACACAAGCCCCAAGAGTCTTAATCTATATACACCCCCAAAACTAAATCAAAATTCATGATTCCTTATACTGGACATGATCATAGCTCAAATAATAAAATGTAGAGCAGGTTAAAATGAAACTCCACTTGAAGCATGCAATCAGGGATTCATATTTCAAAAAGTTTATCCGCATTAAGAACCTAAACCTTTGTTTTTTTTCAATGGGTTTGAACTCATCATAGGAGCTACACCATAGAAATATCAATGCTAAAATAGTAGTTAGGGACCATTATTAACCTAATCGTAGATTTAGGTTATTAGAGGGTCGAGACACAAATTCAATGGTTGACTTTGTAGTTGGGCACTCCGATAATTCAAATCTACAATTGGATTAAACTTACATATAGACCAACGTGAATTAACAACTAAGCCCCAACAAAATACTAGCATTTATGGAATATTTGAAATAGAGAAACAAACTCACTTTATTCTATGGATTACAATCCTTAGTTAATCAAGGACATACGTGGGGCATTCCACCTTGTTGGAGAGATTAACTCCTAATTTTATTTTGTTTAATGTAGGATTCTATTATTTAGGAGTTTGTTAGTTCGAACTGGTTGTGAGATATTTTCTCCAACTATTAGATCCTATTATAAGTTCACCGTTAAGATATTCCCTCATGAGTTTGTTTTGTAGTTGAGGCAAATATTCGTATATAAATATGAGTGCTTAATTTAATAAGAAACAATTTTATTGTGTGTGTGAAGAAAATGTCTAATATCCCATTTTTCTAAGTTGGTATCAGAGCTGGTACAACACAAGCTATCTCATGCGAGGGGATGTGATCATGGAAATTTTTAATTTTAATCATTTGTATATATGTAGGATAGTAGAGTGTGTTGCGTTGTCTGTTTGTTGTATTTATTTTGTACATGTTTTGTGAGAGAATTGTTTCCCTTATTAGAATGGTATGGTTTCCTATACTATGCAAATTTTTTTAAATATTGTTTCCTAATCGTCAATGTCATCATTGTCAAGAAAACTTCTGTGTTGTCATGGAGAACAATTATTGGAGCTTCCTGCACATAGTTGGAGGATTGTAGTAGAGATACCAGATCAGAGCTTCCAATTGGATATGATATCACATAATAGGAAAGATAGTTCAAGCCATTTGTGCTAGGCCTTGTTGGAAGTGATTTCCCATTGTCTAAGTTGTCGATGGGAACTTTGGGTTACGTAGACCCAAAACATTATCTCATACATCACCCAAGTAAGGAAAATACACGTGAAGAGGAGGAGGACCCAGTCTAAGAATTGTGAAGAAGCCCGAGATTTGATCCTGAACCACTAGAACATATGATTCAAAACAACCTATAGAGCCTACACATAGAAGAGCCAAAATTAGCTTTTTCCATGTACTCAATAAAGTTCTACATTTTGATGGTGATTGTATTTCTTATTATCACTAATATATGTAGAGAGAGAATAGATCTCCACACAAATGGAGCTGCAACAACGATTTTTCTTTTTTCTTTTTTGTTTCTCATATCTGTGTGCATCCTCTCTCGAATCGATGAGCTTCTTTCGTTTCTTGGAGAATGAGGTGTCACAAGAACACTATGCAACCTTCTAGTGAAGAAGGAGTTAAACTAGATTGATATTATAGAGCTTGTGTAGCATGGCTAAAGAGATTGTGTTTCTTAGTGACTGTCATGCGATAAGAACACTATCATTAGGTTGTGTCTACAATTTGTGATGATGAATGAAATAGGTCATGTTGTATGTTTGAATTCTAGATACGTTCAATATATCAACCTATTTCCTAGTTAACTAGAAAATACAACGAGTTATGTGTTTCGATAGATGGAAGTATGTCAATAGAATCGTTAGAAGTCAAGTCATTACAAATACAAAATCAATGTTCTGAAGCAATCGTATCTTCAATAGATCAAATGATATCAGAGAATGATGGTTTTGTGATGGAGCTCATTCTATGAGATTTCAAAAGTGGATAGATATGTTTTTGAATACTTTACCATACATAGATGACAAATATTATAGATCAAGGCAAGTACATGTTAAGGGAGGGTGTTGGAGATATTAAATCCTACTTTTCTTGTGCTTAATGTGGGATTCCATTATTTAGGAGATTGTTAGATCTAGTTGGTTGTGAGAGATATTCTCCAACTATTATATCATCTTATTAGTTTATGGTTAAGATATTCCCTCATGAGTTTGTTGTGTAGTTGAGGGAAAGCTTCATGTATAAATATGTGTGCTTAATTTAATAAGAAACATTCTTATTGTATGTGTGAAGAAACTCGATGGTTGACTGTGTGGTTGGTCCCTCCTGTAATTCAAATCTACAACTAGATTAAACTCAAATATAGATCAATGTTAATTAACAACCAAGCCTCAATGAAATACCAACATATATTCCATATTCAAAAAAGAGAAAAAAAATCACTCTATTATAGGGATTTCAATCCTTAATTAATCAATGACATACATGGGGAATTCCACCTAATACTTATAGGGATGGAGTATTCTTCGAAACCATTAAGATCATTATTTTTATGTGCTTTTCCATTATTTTTATCAAGAAACTATCATTCTAACATTCATGCAAAACAAAGTCATGTAGGGAATCATCAAATCAAAAGTGTCAAGGAAAACTACTTTCTCTTATATAAAAAAATCCATTTGAACCTTCAATCCAAAACCCCAACATTTTTTATTTAAGCACACAACGTATCCAACAAACCAATATTTGAATACAATAGATGTAGACAATGAGAAACTAATATATAGGTTGTCCAAATCACTCTGCATAGAAAATAGTTGAAAGTAAACCAAGACATGAGGTTTGTGGATCCCAATGCACACCCAAGTTCTAACATCGACCTTATCTACCCAATTGTCCAAAGAAAACTTGACAAAACACATCGCAGACAATACCTTGAGCCTCTATGCAACTAGGTATCACTATAGCCAACACAAAATCACATTCCGACCAAACAAAAGACATAGGTCCCACCAATCCAAAACCCCAATTTTTTTTATTTAGGTACACAAGGTATATAGTAAGCCCATAGATAAATACGAAACATCCACACGATGGAAACCCAAGGTACTTGTAGTCTACAAAACTCTATATTGTCCAAACTCAACAATAAACAAAGGTGCAGGTAGTCTAGAGCAATTTATATAATCTAGACTCAACAATAAACCAAGGTGAAAGGTCTGTAGTGTAACATCCTGCTCTATTGATCACACTTTTATTGACATTATCTTTGAGGAGACTTAAATGCAAGTGATCCGGTTATGGAATATTATGATTTCATTTCGATTATGGGTTATATATGATGATGATGATGATGTATTGTGACTTGTTGTTAAATTGACGTATATGTATTGACAAATGTTATTGATGAATTTCTTGAGTGTGTAGGACACATTACAGGTTATGGATGTTGATGGTATCAATGGACTTCCTTGGACTCTGGATTGTGTCAAGGAGTGGATTGTATTTGTTTCAGTATTTCATTTTACACACATGTGACATGTGATTGATTACAATATGATATATATATGTATTATTGACACTATTTTTGTCATTAGATATAAGATTTATGATGCTTGCTAATCTGACTCACATAAGAAGTAAAGGGGACATGCACATAAACCAGAAATTTGAGGGAGAGGTGTGGCAACATCCCTCTCACAACCTACTAGCACTCCCTTTGTGGTATAAATGGTAGTTTAACCATTACCTAGTTCAATAGGTCCACAATGTCGTGAGGGAATACTAAGACAGTCACTCACAAATATTTATAAGGGGCACACAATAATATTCCTTATTCCTTAGAAGCCCTTAATCTCTCACAAGGTCAAATGAATGGAGTGTTGACTCCAAGGGTCAGACAAACTTCCAAAACCAATCTAAGGCAAGTGGAACCCTTGGATCTCGGAGGTGCATCTTGAAGGGCACGTCACATAATTAAAAACTTGAGTCAATAAATCTAGTTGGCCTAGAAAACATTTAAATGATTAAACCTTTTTAGAATAAAATAATTAATTAAACAATAAATTATTAATTATAAATCCTAAAAGAGTCTAAGCCTAGGTATACGACTAAGTCTAAGTCTAAATATAAATAAAGGACTAAATGAATTATGACTCAAGTTAAAAATAGTTGAGAATATAATCAAACTCTAGGAAAAATGGGAACATAATTTAAAAGGTTGGATAAAATGCACATGTGTGAATGAAATTAATAAAATGGATTTTTTTAAAAATAGTCGAAATAATAATATGAAATAATAGGTGTACACATAGAATAATATATAGAGTCAAGCTACAACTAATATAACTAGAAGAAGATTCCTAATACAACTCTAACTAAGATCTAGTTAGGAGACACTCATTAAATAAAAAATTTGGGAACAAAGGGACATCTAAGAGGGAAAATAGGAACACATTAGGGAATGTGAGGGAAATTGGATTTTTAATTAAAATAAAAATGGTAATTACTTCTGCAACTTGGGGAGAGGGTGACAAGTGTGTGGGTGAATTATAATATTTAAATAAATTAAAAAGATAATTAATTGTGCATGAGGACATGTGTTATTGGAGATTTTTCTATAAAACAAATGTGGTAGAAGGGAAATGGATCTCACTTTTAATTGGTAATGTTATGTTTCCAAAATTTTGTGGACTCTATTTTACTTGTGAGAGTTGGGATACGAATCTTGAAAAAGAGTGGGAGCTCTTCCTTCCGAGGCAAGCCTTGGACATATTGTTTGTTGGTTTCTTGTGTGTGGCTCCTTTGTGTCTCAGGGGGCTAAGGGGGAAGAAGGGTACCCCTAACATTGGTTGAGAGGTACCAATGAAGTCTCTATGATTAGAAAGTGGGAGAAGCGAACGAGCACAAGACTTTCGAGTACATCCTCAAACCACCATTTACATCGGTCCTGGTATTTTTATTTCTGAAATTGTATTTGTAGCATGAGTATATTTGAATGGTAGAATTGATATGGGCATTGTAGAATCAATAGAAAATTTTGGGTGTCATATCTTCTGAAATTGTATTTGTAGTATGAGTATATTTGAATGTTAGAATTGATATGGGCATTGTAGAATCAATAGAAAATTTTTGGTGTCATATATGTTATGCTTTTTATCCAACGATTGATAGGCATGATGCTTAGAAGACTCAAATTATCGTTGAAATTTTATGCAATTACGAACTCTACATTTGTGTGGCCCTCATTCTTATTATAATTTTCGAACTTATATAATTCGTATGGACTATGATTTTTAAATTGCAAATCAACATTGTGACATCCCTACAATCGCAAAAAAATTAGTTGAACTTATGGAAAATTGTACATTGTATTATTTTGCTGTCAAAATTAATACAATTCGAAGCATTGGAAACCGTTGAGCCTCTTTTAAATCTATTTTAAATTTGAGATTAAATTACATTGAGTCTTTATTAAATGTAAATACAAATCCGATGCATGTGGTTCAATAAGTCTTTGTTATTGTATGAGTAAAATGCATGCGTTTTTTATGAGGCTATGTTTATTTAATTGTAAACCCTAAATTAAGTGTTCGTTGAATCTCCATTTTAATCTAATGGTAAATCTGAAAATAAGTAATTGAATTGAATCTTTGTTTAAATGATTGTCAAACCGGTTGTAAGTTTTNTTTTTTATGAGGCTATGTTTATTTAATTGTAAACCCTAAATTAAGTGTTCGTTGAATCTCCATTTTAATCTAATGGTAAATCTGAAAATAAGTAATTGAATTGAATCTTTGTTTAAATGATTGTCAAACCGGTTGTAAGTTTTCGTAGAGCCTCTGTCTAATTAATTGCAGACCCGATTTTAATAATTTGTGGATCCTTGAATTCATATGCACAATTCTGAACTTGAGTTTTCATTGGATACAGAAAGACGGTAATCTTTGGATTCGAGCCTATATGTCGTCACAAATCCTACTTCGGAGTTGGACTCCGTAAGAGTGGTTGTTTTTTTTGAAATTTCAAGTTTGGTTCATTGCAAATTATTTGCATTGTCGAATGCAGATTATAGAATCATTATGATTGAAAAAATTTACAATCCTAAGTAGAGAACGCACTTAATCTCTATATAGATATTCGAATATTGAACATGAACTCATTGTGATTTTCGTTTATTATCTTGGATTGAGGAAATCAAAACATGTGGTGATGTGGTAGATAATTTTAAATCCAATCGGATTATTTCATTCTCTATACACCGGTGGATAATTATACCGTGAGATAATAAAAGTTTGCGTGAGTAATCTGGGTTCTACCTCGGATCCTTGCTAGCATATCCTTTTTAAATTCAATCTGTATTGAATGCCATTTGTTAATTGTTGCAAACCTAGTTCGTTGCAAACAGATGTGGAGCTACTCAGGTATGCTCCACGTCTAAACACGAAGAAGTTAAAGGTCAACAAGTTTTTGTTCGGCCTTAACTTCAGCATTCATGTGAAAGTGAGGATATTAATGCCTATGATGTTGCACATGCAGTTCAGAAGGCCCTCATAGCTGAGGAAGAACGAAATAGTGGGGGTTAGATCAAGACTCCTTCTAGACTGATTAGAAAAACGACATTAAGAGCACAACAACATATTAGAAAAACTTTTGGTTATTGAGATATGCACAAAAGACCTATGTTCTTGACATCGATATGATAGACTCCTCACGGGAGGACTCCTTGTAGAGGACCAAAACAACAGCAACAACATCCTCCACAACAACAACAACATTTTATGCATGTTTAGCATAACAGACCAAGACCAAGATCAAAGACTTTTAAGCCAACAACTTCTACTTAGGGTACCAGGAGCACTAGACCGAAGACTCTATGTTGGACATGTGGAGATCCATATTACTAGTGATATTGTTCGATTGAGAAGGCAAAGGTGGTCGGATCATTAGTACCCACTACTATTGGATATTTGGGCAACACCCACACGATACATGTAGTGGTTAATAACCTCGAGGTCGAGTACCATTCTCCTATGCTCTAGATGTCAGGTACGATTGTCGATAAAAAATTTAGAATATTAATAGATCTAGGTGATGGATAGAGATTTATTTATAGTGCATCACTAAAGAGAATTAAGGTAAATGTAGTCAAGCAAGATGAGTTCAGATACATAGAAATGGAATCTAGTGCCAAACAAAAAGTTGGAGGAAAGGTTACAGAATGTAGCATTAATTTGGGATATTTTGTAGCGAAGGAAAACCTATATGTCACGAGATTAGGATCTTATGACGTAGTGATAGGCATGGAATGATTGGAATTGCATGATGCGATACTTAACTGCAAGACAAAACGGGTAAGTTTGATAGATGATTTGGGACAGAGCAGACTGAGTGTAGGAAGAAACCAGGGAGTTTTATTGAGGTTTATTTATTCTCTACATCTATAGAAGAATATGTGAAAGGGATGAAAACTTTATGTTATCTTAGCACCAAACGAAAATGACAAGGCAGAAGGACTAGAAAACCTTCCTGTAGTACAAGAGTTTGGAGACATATTTCCAGAAGAATTGCCAAGTTTACCACCTTAGAGAGAGTTGGAGCTTACAATAGACTTGAAACCTGGAATAGAATCGATTTCGAAAACGCCTTACCGGATGACGACACCGGAATTGCAGGAGTTGAAAATGAAATTGAAGGAATTGTTGGACTTGGGACATGGGAATTATATGTCCAAGTGTATCACCTTGGGGTGTGCCATTTATTTTCATAAGAAAGAAGGATGGATCATGGAGAATTTTTATTGACTACTGCCAATTGAAAAAGGCTACGATCAAGAACCAGTATCTATTTCCAGGAATAGACGATTTATTTGATCACATGAAAGGAGCAACGGTGTTTTCAAACATTGACTTGAGATCAAGATATCATCAATTATGAACTAAGGAGGAAGATATCCCTAAGACTGCATTTAAGACAAGATTAAGACACTATGAGTTTATTGTTCTACCATTTGGACTGACGAATTCCGTGGGAGTATTCATGAGCTTGATGAATGGGGTGTTTCATGAATACTTGGATAAGTTTGTTAAATTATTTATTGATGACATATTGATTTATTCTCGGATGAAATAAGAGCATGAAGAACAATTGAGAATGGTTCTACAACGTCTTAGATAAAATAAATTATATAGGAAGCTATCGAAATGTTCGTTTTACCAATCAAAGATTCATCATTTGCGACATATCATATCTTGTGAAGGTATCACTATGGATCCAATGAAGGTAGAGGCCATTATGGAATGGCCAGCTCTGACGAACATACAAGAAGTATGTAGCTTTATGGGTTTAGCAGGATATGGTCCGTCGAAGATTTTTCGAAGATAGAAAATCTGATCACGGAATTGAAAAACAAAAACAAGAAGTTCATTTGGATAGAGAAATGCACATAATCATTTCAAAAGATTAAAGAGTTATTGATTAAAACACCAATAATGAAAGTCCTCGACATGTACAAAGAATTCTTGGTATGCATGAACACATCCAAGGAAGGTGTAGGAGGATTTTTGATGCAAGAGGGTCGAGTGGTAGCTTACATTTCAAAGAAATTGAGAAAGCATAAGGAAAACTATGCAATGCATGACTTGGAGTTATTAGCAATTGTATATTCCTTAAGAGTATGGATACATTATATGATTGGACAAAAAATTGAATTAAAGACATATCACTATGGATTGCAACATATATTTAAGAAGAGTGACTTAAAGGTGTTACAGAGGCGTTGGTCAGAATTACTTAGTGAATACGAATTTGATATTACTTAAATTAAAGGAACGATGAATAGAGTAGAAGATGCATTGAGTTAGATACCATGCATATTCTTGGTAATACCTCTTAATACAAATCTTCGAGAAAATATTCTAGCTCTGCAGTTTGACAATGACTCGTACAAAGAAGTTAAGGATAATATTGGAAAAAATACCATGTTGGTACCGAAGTAAGATGGTTATTCATTAGACAATGAAGAATTGTTGAATTTAATGACATAATTTACATATCGCCTAACGAAGAATTAAAAAGTTTGATATTAAGAGAATCTCATCAAGCAGTATACATGGTTCATATGGGATTCAAAAAGATGAAGGCATACCTTAAGCCTTTATTATTTTACAAAAGAATGAAAGAAGATGGTGTAGACGTCACCGTGTGCGCCGTCCGCGTTCACCAGGACCTTCACTAACCTCGACCCAAAGAGAAACAATGCTCCTCTAATTGCCTGTCGGGAATTCTTCACCCACAGTACCCTTAATGATTTCCCTTCAAAATCGGGAAATCGGACCTCGTGATTTCGTTATTCCTGTGGTCACCTGTTTCTCACCTTGCAACTTCTCGAAGTCCGATACGGGTCAAAGTTGACTCCCATCCGCTATCGGGACTTTTCCCTGTCAAGAAATCACTACTCGTGATGTCAATGAGCTGAAACTTCAACCTCCAAACCCCGATGTGCCGATTCTCCGATGACACTTGTCCTCCCTATTGACACTTGGACCCCACACACTTGTAATGATTAGGAAATCGTCGATCGGGAATTCATGGTTTCCACGGCACCGTTCCACAGGACCTCCCAAGTCTCGAACCCCGATATGCAATGCCACCTGTAGTCCACTAGAACTCGTGGTCCCACACTGCCACGTCACCTCGAGATTTTGCGGATCACGAATCCGAGATGGAAGCATTCCTTGTCGTCGAGAACCCCGATTCTCCGAACCCCGAGATATTGGGATTCTTTGACACGTGCCCCCACGATCAATGGCTCAGATCTTGTCGGAGTATCGCTCTTCGCGATATCGCTACTCCCGCTCCGGAAAATTGGTGCTCCAACTCGTGATATGCCGATTTGCGATGATGCATGTGATCTGACGGTCCCTGTGACTCCATATCAACGGCTCCAATCTTTCTTGGGCGCTGAACCTTTGAATGTTCACGCCTTAAATTTATTGCAGCTTTGCACGATCTAGCGGCTCTCGGGTCCTTGTGAAATCTCTCCAGGGGGTTTCAACCGTCTATTCTTCCCAGCTGTTCTCTGTGAAATGACTTCAAGTGCTCTCCCTGTGAGAACTTGTTCGACCACTTGAGATCTGTGGAACTTCTTCTCGAGTCTTCCAAAGAAATCATGCAATCCCTCTGCTGGGAACAGTAGGCCTATCCCTCCTGAGCTTACCTTGCCTCGTAAGTCTTTATGGAGGCTTGTTGCACGCACTCCCTGCGGCAAGGCTCCAAATACGACTAAGTATTTGGAACTCTTCAATTCTGCGCACTCCTGCAGTAGAAAATCTTCAACTCCCTTAGCTTAGAATCGTAACCCTGAGTCTTCGTCCAGCCAACACACCCCTTGCCTGGCTCTGTGCCTACCTGCGCCTCTGAGGTGAATAAAAACAAAAGCTTTCTCTGAGTAAACCCTACAATCACGCACTCCTTGCGGACAAATTCAACTGCACACCTTGCAAGAATTTTCTGGCTCACTTAGAGAAACAATTAAAACTTATTCACCCAATTTATCAGATTTCAAATCAATCCTGAAATCACATACACAACATATTCAAAGCAAATGCATACAAAGGAAACAAACATTCATGAGTTCATAGACAGCACACACAGAGAAACAACACCAGTCATGAAATTGAATCAAAATCTCTCTTCTATTAATTCAATCTGTACATGGGTGTTCTCCACAAGTTCTCTGCTAGCTCTTCTCTTCTGAATGCTTGATCCTCTCCATCCGTTACAATGTACAAAGGGGGGTGCCTATATTCCATTTGCCCTCTCGAATTCTACAACTATCAAATCTACAATTAATTTCCTATCTAACAGCATTAAAACTATTAAATGCCTCAGCTACCTAAGGACGAGAGCTTAAAGGCTCAAGGTTCATTTACAATACAAGTGCGCTTATTTATGAATGCCTTCATTAAAGAACAGCGCAACAACTTCCAAGGTATTTCAAAATTTGTATAGGCGTTGTCTAGCTGTCTTTTCTACTCCACGCGCTGGCTCGCTTGATGAGTGAGCGATGCTCCTGCATCATACTCCTTGGCTTGAAAAATTTCATGGGCTCCTGTCCATGAGATCCTGCACGGTGTGTCCATGCTTTTGTATAACTTCTTCTGTCTCCCAGCTAGCATCCTCCACTGGATGATTCTTCCATTTCACCATGTACTCGAAGTACTGCTTCCGCCTGGTCTTCTTCCCTACTCATTTGTCCAGTATGCACTCCATCTGTGGATTTTCAGCTACTGTCAATTGCTTCTGCCACTGGACCACTGGTTCCTCAGTTCCATCCTCTGTTTCTCCAGCCTTGTATGGGTAAAAATCCGAAACATTAAATATCGGAGATATCCCGATGCCATCCGACAACTCAAGCTCGTAAGCATTCTCTCTGAATTTCTTCAGGACTCTGCATGGCCCAATCTTTTTCATTTTGAGCTTGTTATATGTTCCCCTTGGGAACCTTTCCTTCCTCAAGTGCGCTAGAACCATATCACCAACTTCAAACTAGAGTTGTCTCTTCCGCTGATCTGCTCTACTCTTGTACTCCTGATTTGACTTCTGCAGTCGCTGCTTCACCTGACTGTGATGTTCCTGCATCACCTCAGCGAATTCTTCTGCGCTAGCACTGCTAGTTGCAGCCTGTTCTGACTCCCTGAGTTCAGAAACTCCCCTTGGTTGTGTTCCATACAAAATATGGAGTGGGATTTTTCCTGTACTCTGATTCACATAATCGTTGTATGCAAACTCTGCCTGTGGCAAAATGTTATCCCAGCTACAATGGTGCTCCGTCACCAAGCTCCTTAGCAAGTCTCCAAGATTTCTGTTGACCACCTCGGTTTGTCCATCTGACTGTGGATGGTAATATGAACTAAATTCCATGTTAGTCCCTAGCTTCTTCCATAGCATCCTTCAAAAATGACCTATGAAATTCGTATCCCTGTCCGAGACTATGCTTCTCGGCAATCCATGAAGTCTGACAACTTCTTTGAAAAACAAGTTTGCGATGTGGGTTGCATCGCTGGTCTTCTGACACGGTATGAAATGTGCCATCTTTGAAAACCTGTCTACCACCACAAAGATGGAATCAACCCCTCTTTGCGTTCTCGGCAATCCCAATACGAAGTCCATACTAATGGCCACCCATGGCCTCTCGGGTATGGGTAATGGCTGATAAAAACCTGTATTCTGCTTTCGGCCCTTCGAATGTTGACATATTCGACACCTGTCAACAAACCTCCTTACATCTGCTCGCATGCCCGGCCAAAAATATGATTCGCTCAGCTTTGCAAATGTTTTGTCATGTCCAAAATGACCTGCTAATCCACCACTATGCTTTTCCTTCACCAAATTCTCCCTCATGGAGAAATCTGGAATGCACAGTTGATTGCCTCGGAATAGCAATCTGTCCTGGATCATGTAATCTATCCAAGGACTCCGATCTCTGAGAATTGGATTCTCAGTTGCTTCGTACGCTTCTGAAAAATCTGCATCACCTGCATACATGTCCCTCGGGTTTTCAAAACCCAATGTTTCGACTCGGAACTCCTGCAGCAACAAACATTTCCTGCTCAAAGCATCAGCCACTTTGTTAGTAGTTCCTGAAATGTGTTTGATCACAACTATGAAATTCTGCATGTACTCTACCCATTTTGCATGCTTTTGGTTCAACTTCTCCTATTGACTCACAAACTGCAATGCATGATTATCACTGTACAGCACAAATTCCTTGGGTATCAAGTAATGCCTCCACTTCTTCAATGCCTGTATAATGGCATAGAACTCCTTATCATATGTGGAGTATTTCAGCTTTGCTTCATCCAGTTTCTCGCTGAAATATGCAACAGGTCTGTCATCCTGACTTAAGACTCCTCCTACAACATACCCGCTGGCATCACATTTCACCTGAAATGTCTTTCGGAAATCAGGCAACACCAGAATTGGTTTCTCTGTAATCCTTCGCTTCAACAGATTGAAGCTCCTTTCAGCCTCTGCTGTCCAATGAAAAACTTTATGTCATTTTTTCACGGTGTCCATCATCGCTGCGCTAATTCCACTAAAATTTCTAATGAATTTTCTGTAGAAACTAGCTAGTCCATGGAAACTTCTCACCTCGAAATTATTTCTCGGTGATGGCCAATTCTTGATCACTTCCACCTTCTCAGGATCCATTTTCAACTCATTCGCTGATATAACAAAACCCAAATAAATGAGCTCTGTCTTCATGAAGGAACACTTCTTCATGTTGACCAATAGTTTCTCCTGCTGTAGTCTTCTCATCACAATGGCCAAATGTTTCAAATGCTCAGCCTTCGTCTTACTGAAGATCAGTATGTCGTCCAGATATACGACAATGAATTTACCGATGAATTCCCTTAGGACTTCATTCATCAGTCTCATGTATGTTCTCGGCGCATTTGTCAAGCCAAACGGCATGACCAACCATTCGTACAAACCTTCGTTTGTATTGAATGTTGTCTTCCATTCATCACCCTCTCTCATGCGAATCTGATGATATCCGCTTTTGAGATCAATCTTTGAAAAATAATTTGCCCCACTCAGGCAATCCATCAGATCATCCATTCTCGGCAGTAGAAATCTATACCTGATGGTGATTTTGTTTATCGCTCTGGAGTCTGTACACATCCTCCAGCCTCCATCCTTCTTTGGACTTAGTATTGTTGGAACAACACATGGAATCAGACTTTCTCTGACCAGTCCTTTATCCAGCAGATCCTGTACCTGCCTTTTGACCTCCTCATTTTCCTGCGGTGTCAACCTATACGCAGCTTTGTTCGACAAACTTGCTCCTGGTATGAGGTCTATGTGGTGACTCACACTCCTCATCGGTGGCAATGAATGAGGTAGTTCATCCATGATAATATCAGTGAAATCTCCCAGTAGTTCCTGAATCTCATCTGGCAAGTCGTCCACTCTTGTGCTAGTCAGGACAATTCTCGGTTTCCTGACCACAAAGAATTGTGGATCTTCTTTCTTCTCCATTCCTGTGAGAAGTTCCTTCCCACTCATGAGAAGTATGGTATTGCTTACTTCTGACTTTACTTCCTTATCCTTTATCGGAAGAAATCTGTGTGTTCTCCCATCCTTCTCCAAGGTATATGTGTTCATCCTCCCATCATGAACAACATTTCTGTCATATTTCCATGGTCTACCCAACAATAGATGACATACATCCATGGGAATAACATCACATAGAATTTTATCATTATATCCACCTATTTTGAATTCAACCAAACATTGTTTTTTAACACTCACCCGATGTCCTTTTTGCAGCCATGAAACTTTATATGGGCTCGGGTGATCGGTTGTCTCCAGCTCCAGCTTTTCCACCATCTCGGTCAAAACGAGATTATCGGTGCTTCCGCTGTCCACGATCACCTTGCATTTTCTATCTTTAGCTGTGCAAGTTGTCCTGAACAGTTGGCTCCTCTGAGCTGTGTTCTCCACCTCCTTCTCAGGTGTTAAGAGAACTTTATGCATCCCAAGCGATCTTCCGCTGTCTGCATCTTCGTTCTCAGCATCACGACTCTGCGCTTCAGTGATGTGAGCTTCTCCTGATTCCTTCTTCTTTTCTGGACACTCAAAGGACTTGTGCCCATTCTTCCCACATGTAAAACATGTGATAACTCCTCCTCTTCCTCTACCTCGACCTCTAGTACGAGGAAGAGTGTTTGCGTCAGCATAATCTCCTCGCTGATCATTCTGTTGCCTTCTCGGCTCAACATTTTGCTGTCCTCGCTGTGAGGATCCACCCCTCTCCATCTTACCCTGAGGTTTCTGCAATTCCTCCCTGGACTTTTGAGTTCTTTCTTGGGCAACTGCCTTGCCTCTGGGATGACTTCTGCCTCGCCCTCGCTGACCTTGCTTGTGGTTCAGCTTCTCCTCAGCTTTCAAAGCCAATTGGTAAGCATCTTCCACCGTCCTGATAGTTAGCATGCTCAATTCATCCTGAATGTCATATCTTAACCCATTCAGGTATCTTGCCACCTTCTCATCATCGCTCTCCCGATGACCTTCTCTAATATTGAGTTTGTAAAATTCTTCGGTGTACTCCTTCACCGTCATCAACTTCTGTCTCAGGTTCTGCATCCGCCTGAACAAAGTGATTTGATAATCTCTTGGGATGAATTTCGCTTTCATCTTAGCGATCATCCTATCCCAGCTCTTGATTTTCTATTTACCTTTGGAGTGTCTATCTTCCTGTAGCTCGTCCCACCATAAGGCTGCATGTCCTTTCAGCTTCGTGACAGCATGCCTTACCTTCTTATCCTCTTCGATATCCTCGTAGTCGAAGTAGGTGTCAAGAGCTCGTATCCAATCCAGCAACTCTTCTGCATTTAGATTCCCTTCATAGACGGGAATGTCCATTTTAGTCTTGGAACTCATTCTGGCAATGGCCTTGATCAACCGCTTGGTTGATGCATCCTCTGCTGTGACTTCTTCTACTTGTCCAACTTCTTCTTCAACCTCAGAATCACTAATATCCCTAGCACCAGCTCCGCGTCTCTACACAGTCTCCATCTCCTCGAGTCTTGCTCGGAGATCTCTCATTTGGCACTCTATTTCTGGATTCCCTGCCGGCCTACCTCCTCTTCGCGCATCCCTTTCCTCTGGACTAGGTGACTGCCTTTCTCTCTTGGGTGGCATGGTGTAATCCCTGTCTCTTCTACAGAAAGCAAAGACTTCCCGCTCTGATACCACTTGGTGCAGACGTCACCATGCGCGCTGTCCGCATTCACCAGGACCTTCACTAACCTCGGCCCGAAGAGAAACAATGCTCCTCTAATAACCTATTGGGAATTCTTCACCCATAGTACCCTTAATGATTTCCCTTCAAAATCGGGAAATCGGACCTCGCAATTTCGCGAATCCTGTGGTCACATGTTTCTCACCTTGCAACTTCCCGAAGTCCGATACAGGTCAACGTTGACTCCCCTCCACTATCGGGACTTTTCCCTGTCGGGAAATCGCTACTCGCGATGTCAACGAGCTGAAAATTCAACCTCCAAACCCTGCTGTGCCGATTCTCCGATGACACTTGTCCTCCATATTGACACCTGGACCCCACACACTTGTAACGATAGGGAAATCGCCGATCAGGAATTCGCGGTTTCCGCAACACCGTTCCACAGGACCTCCCAAGTCTCGAACCCCGATATGCAATGCCACTTGTACTCCACTAGCACTCATGGTCCCACACTGCCACATCACCTCAGGATTTTGCGTATCGCGAACCCGAGATGCAAGCGTTCCTTGTCGTCGAGAACCCTGATTCTCCAAACCCTGAGATATTGGGATTCTCTAATATGTGCCCCCACAATCAATGGCTCAGATCTTGTTGCAGTATCGCTCTTCGCGATGTCGCTACTCCCGCTCCAGAAAATTGGTGCTCCAACTCGCGATATGCTGATCTGCGATGATGCATGTGATCTGACGGTCCCTGTGACTCCAAATCAATGGCTCCAATCTTTCTTGGGAGCTGAACCTTTGAATGTTCACGCCTTAAATTTCTTGCAGCTTTGCACGATCTAGTGGCTCTCGGGTCCTCATGAAATCTCTCCAGGGGGTTTCAACCGTCTATCCTTCCCAGCTGTTCTCTGTGAAATGACTTCAAGCGCTCTCCCTGTGAGAACTTGTTCGACCACTCGAGATCTGTGGAATTTCTTCTCGAGTCTTCGAAAGAAATCGTGCAATCCCTCTG
Organism: Picea sitchensis; assembly: GCA_010110895.2. Lineage (NCBI taxonomy): Eukaryota > Viridiplantae > Streptophyta > Pinopsida > Pinales > Pinaceae > Picea > Picea sitchensis. The sequence continues at coordinate 213,382 of SNQJ01S0003625.1, forward strand.
CTGGGAATGGTAGGCCTATCCCTCCTGAGCTTAACTTGCCTCGTAAGTCTTTGTGGAGGCTTGTTGCACGCACTCCCTGCGGCAAGGCTCCAAATACGACTAAGTATTTGGAACTCTTCAATTCTGCGCACTCCTGCAACAGAAAATATTCAACTCCATTAGCTCAGAATCACAACCCTGAGTCTTCGTCTAGCCAACAAACCCCTTGCCCGGCTCTGTGCCTACCTGTGCCTCTGAGGTGAATAAAAACAAAATCTTTCTCTGAGTAAACCCTGCAGTCACGCACTCCTTTCAGACAAATTCAACTGCACACCTTGCAGGAATTCTCTGACTCACTTAGAGAAACAATTGAAATTTATTCACCCAATTTATCAGATTTCAAATTAATCCTGAAATCACATACACAGCATATTCAAAGAAAATGCATACAAAGGAAACAAACATTCATGAGTTCATAGACAACACACACAGAGAAACAACACCAGTCATGAAATTGAATCAAAAGCTCTCTTCTATTAATTCAATCTGTACATGGGTGTTCTCCACAAGTTCTCTGCTAGCTCTTATCTTCTGAATGCTTGATCCTCTCCATCTGTTACAATGTACAAATGGGGGTGCCTATATTCCGTTTTCCCTCTCGAATTCTACAACTATCAAATTTACAATTACTTTCCTATCTAACAGCATTAAAACTATTAAATGCCTTGGCTACCTAAGGACGAGAGCTTAAAGGCTCAAGGTCCATTTACAATACAAGTGCGCTTCTTTATGAATGCCTTCATTAAAGAACGACGCAACAACTTCCAAAGTATTTCAAAATTTGTATAGGCACTGTCCAGCTGTCTTCTCTGGTCCACGCGCTGGCTCGCTTGATGAGTGAGTGATGCTCCTGCATCAGAAGACATAGTTAATTATGTGGTGAGATGTCTAGAATTTCAACAAGTGAAGTTTGAGCATAGACATCCAGCTAGATTATTACAGCCAGACGTTATTCCTAAATTGAAATGAGAGGTCATTTTGATGGATTTTATTGTTTGATTGACACTGAAAGAAACGATACATGGTTCTATTTTTGTGGTAGTTGACACTCTGATGAAGAGTGCACACTTTATTCCATTGCGTATGACATATCAAGCACCAGACATAGATAGAGTATTTTTCAGTGAGATTTTGAGATTACACATTGTACCAAGAAGGATCATATCCGATCGAGGATCAGTGTTTACAGGATGGTTTTGGACCAGTTTCCAAGAGGCCTTTGGAACGCAACTGAATTTTAGTACAACATATCACCTTGAGACAGATAGAAGAAAAGAGAGAAAAAACCAGATTTTGGAGGATATGTTGTGTATGTATGTAATGGACCAACATAAACATTGGGAATAATTATTTCCACTGGTAGAGTTTGCATACAACAACAGTTACCATAGTACGATCAAGATGGCACAGTTGGAGTTTTTTTATGGGAAACCGTGTTGAATACCATTGAGTTGGGATCAAATTGAGGATAGGGTCCTAGTGGGACTGGAAGTTATCTAAGAAACAAAAGAACATATACAATAGATAAGATAGAGTATTAAATAATCACAAGATCAACATAAGAGTTATGTTGATGCGCATTGCATTGACTGCAGTTACGAAGTTGGTGACATAGTTTTCTTTCAGGTAAAACCTCACAAGAGTTTGATCAAGTTTGGGAAGGGTGCTAAAATATCTCCTCGGTTTGTGGAACCCTTCGAGGTTGTGGAAAAGAAGGGACCTATGGCTTATCGACTATCCTTCCTTGATTATTTGAGGTATATTCATGATGTATTTCATGTATCTATTTTATGACATTATATTAGTGATCTGTCACATGTTATTGACATAAATTATTTGCAAGTGTCAGATGAGAGTTCTCTCATGGCAAAGCCGATCCGCATTATGGACCATTGCATTCGACAACTACTATGTCAAATAGTTGATTAGGTCAAGTCCAGTGGGAAAACTATAGTCCACACTCAGATACATGGGAGAGCCCAAATGAGATGCATCAACAATTTCCTTACTTGTTTGATAGATTAGATATATAGATCTATCATAGTTACATTATTTACTTTCATTTATATAATGTAAAACTTTGGGACAAACTTTAAAATAAGATGGGTTGTATGTAACATCCCTCTCTACTGAGCATACATTTATTGACATATTCTTTGAGGACACTTGCGTGCAAGTGATCTGGTTATGGTATATTATTATTTATTTTCGATTATGGGTTATATACGATGATGATGATGTATTGTGACTTTTTGTTAAATTGATGTATATGTATTGACATATTCTATTGATGATTTTCCTGATTGTGTAGGACACATTATAGGTTATGGATGTTGATGGAATCAATGGACTTCCTTGGACTCTAGATTGAGTCAGGGAGTGGATTGTATTTTTTTGAGTATTTCATTTTACGCACTTGTGGCATATGATTAGTTGCAGTATTGTTTATGTATATGGATTATTGACATTGTTTTTGTCTTTGTATTTAGTATTGTTGATACTTGCTAATCCAAATCAAATAAGGAGTAAAGGGTCTATGCACAGAAACCAGAAATTTGAGGGAGAGGTGTGGAAACATCCGTGTCATAGCCTACTAGTAATATCGCCATGGTATGAAAAATAGGTTAACGATTACCTAGTTCAATAGGTCCATGATGTCATGAGGGAGAACTGAGACAGTCGCTCACGAAGATTTATAATGGGTGCCCAATAAGGCAGAGTCCTTATTCCTTAGAAGCCCTTAGTCTCTCACAAAGTGAACCAAATGGAGTGTTCAATAAAAGAGTCAGACAAACATCCAAAACCAATCTAAGGAGAGTGGCTCCCTTAGAGCATGGAGGTGCATCTCGAAGGGCACGTCGCGTAATTAAAAACTTGAGTCAATAAATCTAGGTGGCCTAGAAAACATTGAAATTATTAAACCTTGTTAGAATAAAATAATTAATTAAACAATAAATTATTAATTATAAAGCCTAACACGAGTCTAATCCTAGGTGTACGACTCGGTCTAAGTTTAAATCTAAATAGAGGACTAAATCAATTATGACTTCTGTTATGTCCCCGAGGTGTAGGACAGTCGGTGATGGAGTGTGTTGTTAAGCCACTCCGTGATGTTAAAGTCACCGGTTCGAAACCTGCGGGGACAAAAAATCCAACCATGTTAAGGGTTGGT
>SNQJ01S0003626.1:19699-54091 GCA_010110895.2 Picea sitchensis
CACACTCCCTAACTCAATCCAGAGTCCAAGGGGTTCCACCAATGCCTCTGCATCCTCAAGGTCAAAAGCCCTGCACACTTAATAAAACTGAGTCAATAGCACCTGTCTACATCAAATAGTAAAACATCATGTCGTCTATCAATCGCATCATAATCAAGTATAAATGGTTTAACATCATAAAAGTCCAGATCACTTGCGAGCAAGTGTCCTCAAAGAATAAGTTTTCTCAGTGCGCCAGAGCGGGATGTTACACTACTCCAAGCCTAATATGGAGTGACTTCTTTGATATTTATGAGGAATTATATTCTAAATGTAGACTGCATGTTTGATATCTTTATCCCATAACTTTGGATATAGTGCTCTAGCTTGCAACATACAATTGGCCATCTCTTTCAATGTCTTGTTCTTTCTCTCTGCCACCCCATTCTGTTGTGGAGTATATGGAACTATGTGTTGTAACTCTATACATGATTATGAACAAATATGTTCAACATCCTTATTCACATACTCTCCTCCACTGTATATACAAAGCTTCTTAATCATCTTCCATGTTTGTCTCTCAACTAGATGCTTGAAATATTTAAGACATTCAAATACCTCTGATTTTAATTTGAGATAGTAGACCCATGTATATCTAGAAAAATCATCAATTAAAGTAAGAAAATACTTAGCTTTATTGATCGATGGGTGATGGAAATGACATGTAATGTCACCATGAACCAACTCTATAATTGATTATTCCCTCCATGATTTACCTGTATTGAACTTCTCCTCGGGATGTTTTCCTAGTATACATCCTTGGAAAACTCCATTTGTGTATTGAATGTGGGGTAATCCATCTACCATTCCACCCTTACTAAGATGATCTAAATATTTGAAATTCAGATGCCCAAACCTTTCATGCCACAACATGGACTCTTCATTAGCATGTGTTAGAAGAGATACATAATAAGATTTATGAGTGAAGTGAGAGAAGGTGTACAACCTGTAATGGTTATTAACCTCGTTAACGACAATTTTTTAACCATATGACAAGTTGTAAATAATAACTAAGTCTATAGTGAAATCCACCTTCTTCCCTGAATCTGAATGAGTGATTTGATAGATGGAGTGAAGATTCACTGAAATCTTTGAAACATGAGTTACATCCTGAAAGAATCCATGGTCTAGATAAACTCTACTCCTACTGAACACCTCTGTAGGAGAATCATCTCCCATGAAGATCAGTGGTCTGGAACACGTCTCCAAGTATAAGAAAATTATATCTGATGAGACCATGTGATGGGTATCCCTTGAATCAATCATCCAAGAATTATGAGAAGATGAAATAGCAAGTAATTCATGACCATTACCTCTTTCTAATGATATATTTTTCCTTTGATTATTTGGAATACAATCCTCGAGGTGATGTTTCTCAAGTGTTTGTGCCATGAGATCTATGGTATTTTTCATGCAAGAAATCTCAGGATGGAACCCCCAGTTACAATAGGAACATTGTGTCTTCTACTCATTTCCTTTTGATGCCTTGCAACTCGAAATATCATCTGTGGAATTTTGTTTACATTTCTTCATGTTCTCTTGGTCCTTCTTCCCCTTGTTCTTCTGCTTATTCTTCTTTGAACTTCCTCGAGTTTTAAGCACGTGGGGCTTGGAATTTTTAAGTGCCCCTATTTGGATGATATTTTTTTTCTCATGGATAAGTGACTCCATGAAATCATATAGGGATGGAATCTTCCATGTAGACCCCATAGCTATACTGGTAGTATGAAAAGAATAAGTGTAGACATAATACTTTGGTCCTAGTTTTGTTAGAATTGAAAATATTAGTTGTTCATCTTTCTTATCAATTTCACAATCCTAAACATGAGAAAGTAAAGTTTTAAACTTACATAAGTAGTCATATAGGGCCTCTAAATCTCTTCGATTCAATGCATGTATCTGATTCTCTAGTTGATAACCTCTTAGATTGTCTTGCTTTCCTAGAAAATCCTTCAACTTTGTCCATAAATCGTTAGGAGTCTTGCAAGTATCGACATGAAAGAGGAGATCTAGAGAGATGATCAAGAAAAATATCTTGTATCATACATTCTCTTAAAGTATTTTGATTTCTATATGGATAAAGTAGGCTCGACCTCAGTCCCCATGGTGATCCTATACAAACCCTTGCTTCTAAGTAGAAGCTCTATCTTGGGCTTCCACTCAAAGTAGTTGAAGGGTGTCAAGATCACTTAAGAATATGGATGATCCATAGTTCTCTATCGGATATCTAATACGATCTATAAATCTAAAATAAAAGTGAACAATCCCTCACAAAAATTTATATGATACCATATAGTATTAAACCACAATCCAAGACCTAATTATGAGAAGGAAATACTACACTAGCTAATTGAAAAAGAGAGAGAGGAGAGAGAAAAACATAAGCAATATTCACACATAAAAGACTAACAAACCAAGTCTAATCACAATGTATTAATCCTTGATAATGAGTACAATATATAAGACTCTCTACATGAGGAGTAATGTACACTAATGTACGCTAGGTTGGGATTTCCATGTGCATGCTCAAGTAAAAAGGTAAATTCTCCCAATAACAACAATTAACTAAAGTCAATAGTTGTTAATAATAAGAAAAGGTCAAAAATATAGGTGAAAACTCTACATGAAGTCAACATGCATTCCATAATAGAAAAAATCTCCTAGAATAAGACTAGAGTCCAAGAATGTAACTAAAGTCCTAAATGAGTGATAATTTGCTAATTATTGAAAGTCACTAAATAATTGAAGTGAGTTAACTCCAACTATTATATGGGTAATGCGCACTTCCCTAGGAGGACAATATTCGTACTAAAAAACACTCTATAGCCATGAAATAGGAAATATCTCCTAAAAAATAAGAATTTTCCTAATGGTAGCTAAAAAATAAGAATTGGCCTAATGGTGGTTTATGAGCCCATGGTTTTGGAAACCCATGGTATTTTTCGATGGTATTACATATAGGAATCTACCGGCTAAAAACAGACCTACTATAAATATAAGTCCTCCTAAATAGTAGGAAAAATGGAAACAATGAGTATGTCACTAAGTATGTAGTTGATCATGTACCCCAACAGTGGATGTGTCATAATGCATATGGTAATAAGTAAACATGTATGTAAACATGCAAATAGAAATGTTATAACCTATGGTGGGTTGAAAGAGAATGTTCACCGATGGACCAATTTGGTTAATAATAAGATGATGTGAGAAAGAAAGATGACAACATGGATAAAAATGTTTATAATGATGTTTTCATATAATATTATGAAGATAGTACTGTAAGGATTAACGAGAGACCAATACAAGGTCTGATAAAGGAAGTTTGGAAACACTTCTAGATGACCAATGGGTCATATTTATATCTAGAGGTGGATAGTAGCCATACATGAATGTCTTGGTAGGAAGAGGGAGTCGAAAAAAGGATTCCCTCTCCAGAGGTCTATTGACCAAAACTAAATTGAGGCATGAAGGGAGGTTAAAATTGTTATCTTGTTATCTTGGGTAATGTTGTAAATTGCCTAGTCTATGACTTCAGAATTGTAGATTGCTTGAATAGAAAAAGGGAGAGAATGGCCTCTTGTTGGTTGTTGCCATGAAAGAAGGAAGCCTAAGTACAATTATTCTTGTGAAACTCTTCAGTTGATTTGGTCGTAAAATCTCAACAGAGAAGGATGATATTGAGATCAGATAAGTGAATAAGAATGATATAAAAATTTGCAAGTGATGCACATGCATGATGGTGTAGATATGACTTCTAGAGTAAGGGGGGAATAAGGCAAGGAGAGTTATTTATAGGACTAAATAATTCCATGGATGCTTGGCTAACCATAGGACTAAATAATTCCATGGATGCTTGGCTAACCCTATGATGGAGGGTTTGAATATTTTGCTTAAAATAATAGATGGAAGAAGTATGTCATTCCTCGGAAGAGATGAAATGATAAAAGAACAATGAGCAAGAATGATCTTATTTGTTGATTGTTATCTTGTAAAGAGGGCATCATAATTATGTTTTTATTGGTGAGGTTGGTTATGTAAGTCATTGTAAGGTCTCATCAAAATTGGATGATGCTAAATAAATGTAAATGAATGAGGTAAAAGGTGAAAATGATGCGCACGCGCGCGCACACACACACACACACACACACACACACACACACACACACACACACATTTATGTATGTATACATATATGTATGTGTGTGTGTATATATATATATACATACATGCATACATACATACATACATACATGTGTGTGTGTGTGTGTGTGTGTGCTTAAAAAGTATTATATGACTATCAGGTAGGATGTGAGGCAAGGAGTGTGCTTTCCTATATTGAATAATGTTATAGAGGCATGTTTGACTATGTTTTAAGAAGTATGTTTATCTTGTTTGAATGCTAACCTAAGGAGGATGTGTTCCTTTTCCTCGGGAAAAACTAGTGTGGATTATTGAAAGGATAAATAAGAAAGAATGTTCTATTGTCATAATATAAGGCAACGCAATTATGCCTTTGTACAATCATGAGTTAAATATATATATATATATGCTTAAAAGTATACCATGACTATCAGGTAGGATGTGAGGCAAGGAGTGTGCTTTCCTATATTGAATAATGCTATAGAGGCATGGTTGACTCTATTTTAAGAATCTTGTTTATCTTGTTTGAATACTAACCTAAGGATGATGTGTTCCTTTTCCTCTGGAAAATCTAGTGTGAATTGATGAAAGGATAAATAAAAAGGAACAATCTATTGTCATAATAGAAGGAAACATGATTATGCCTTTGCAAAATCATGAGTTAAATTATTTTAGAGTAAAGTTACATGCAAACTGTAAAGTGTGCCTATGGTAGACACACAATATGTTGAGGCAAATATACTAAGGCAAATGGTTAAGTGCATGTAAGCACAATGTGAATACAAGATTATGAAATAAAGGTATTGGTTTGAATGCATAATAATAATTCATGTGTATATTCTTTATGGAGTAAACCTATGAAATGACGAGGTTGGAGCTAACTCGGGATTGAATTCATTTAGAATAGTAATATATATACAACAAGATAATTGCATGATGAAGAAGTTCCATGTGGAGGAACTGTGTAAAGACTCTGTTAGAAGAACAAAGCTAAAACCTCAATGATTGTTGAAAATTTGGCAATGGACTACAAAGTCTCTTGGTATAAGAATCTTAGAATTACATTCTAAAACATAATGCATGAATGAAAGGCTAACAAATGAACGAGTAACCATTATGATGTATAAATGACAATGTGAATAATGCACAAGTTCATAATTCATTTTGAAAAAAATTCTTGATGTTGTAGCATGCTAACAGATTCAAGGAGGATCTGATTATGATTGCTCAAGGAATAGAGAATGAAAATCTCAAGAAGGATAAATTGTAAAGCCAAAGAAAGAGAAAATAATTAATACATTTCTCACTATGAAACTTTAAATAATAAGATAGACTTTTATTCTTTAAAAGGACATTTGTGAGATTAAGTACAACTGGTAATTGAAAGATAAAATATTGAATGTGTTTAAATGGCCTTGGTTAAGCCATGATATGTAAAGATAGTGAGACCTTGGAAATAACTTAGCTAGATTAAAATTTCCAGGTTGTGTAGAAGGAGTTGGAAAAGGGAAGAGTCCCTTAACTCCTTTCCTAAATTATTATTATGTTTCTCCAGGACGTGATCCAGAAATTGTTGTGAGATCTTTCTCTACAAAAATCCTTCAATGAGGATGTTTTGCCGATGCTTAATTGCATCTAAAAATGATAAAGTAATCATTAATCATTTCCTATAAACGTGAGCAAATTGTCATAATTATGTGCATATGTGCAATTAAAATATTTATTTAGCCAAGCGAGAATGCAATCAAAACTCACACATGTAATTTGACATTGATGTGTTAAAAGAGTTCACCAGAATTTGTTAGCTATATATTTGGATCCACTTGGAATACAAATCGCTTCATTATCCTTCCTTTATCAGGGTTTAAACCTTCTCAAAAAATGTGGCACATGCTCCTTACATGGATCAAAACCCAGAGCAAATTTCTCTTACACAAAGAACTTAAGGCTCTCACATAAGTGGGATTTCTTCAGACACCACAAGGACTACAATCCTCTCAATTCAAATCTCTCTCAAAGGGGCCAAAAGGGGCCTAAAGGTGTCCTCAAGGGGGCCCTCTCCATAATTATTACATAAGGAATTTATATAGTTTCCCTCTCTCCATAATTCAAGGAGACAAGATCCACAATTTTAGGATCTAATAAAAACTCAAGGACAAAAATGAGAAATCATCTCAACCAACCTTAACTTCCCCTTGAGACTAGGAAACTACTTGGGATATAATGAGGAAGGATCCCAAACCAACTCATGAGACTCTTAACCTCCTCTTAAAATTAGGAAAAGAATTTGTGAGTTGGATTCTCTCACTTAATTTTAATTTCCTTTTTACAAATTAAATGAAAAATACATGAGCATATTATGCTAAAAAATGTTAATCATTTTTACAAAATGAAGCTTTAAACATTCCTTTCAAAAAATTTCACCTATCATCAATCAACAATTTAATGATCTTCTTCATGGTGTGCAAAGTATTGAATCCTTGTGTGGATATCCTCATGGATCATGCCTCCCCACAAAAATCACTTTTGGTCCTCCAAAATTATAGAGATAAATTGTGACTTGAATCTCCACAACTAGCTTCTAAGAAGAGTATTACACTCCATGATGCACTTCCCCACCACTCGATCTGCATAATAAATTCCCTTGAAATGTGGCACCCTTATTCTCCTTCACCTTGGTATCTCAGAATGAGGATGTTAATGTTGACACTTGCATCAATGAAAATCTATAGTTGATTCCTTGATCTACATAACAAATGTCTCTAAAAATCCACACCCTTCTTCTCCTTCACGTTTGTACTTAGAAATGAGGATTTCGATGTCGACACTTGCGTCAATACAAATTTATAGCTGAAAATACATGGATTATGACTTTTCAAAGAAATACCATACTTGCCAAAAGTTTATAAAACACTCATGGACAAGTTTAAAATGATTGTCAAGTCATGCCTTAGGAAAAATAAAGCTTGTCATTCAATAATGTCTATAAGACCCATTACAATGTTGTCAAAACATGCCTAGGGAAAACAATGCCTCTCACTCAACAGTGGCTACAAGACCCATTACAATGTTACCAAAATAGGGATAGGAAAAACAATTCCTCTCACTCAACAGTGGCTATAAGACCTATTAAAATGTTGTCAAACAAGTCTAGGAAGAACAATGCATCTCACTCAACATTGGCTATAAGACCCATTACAATGTTTCCAACGAGGCTTACAAGGTTTAGGCATAGAAAACAATTCCTCTCATTCTCATCATCACTTTAAGAGTGGCTAATTACAACCTTTTACATAATTAACATTAAGGTGAATACCCCCAAATGTGCACTAATGGAAATTCTATGGTTTTTAAAACCCCCCATTACAAACATGTGCAACATAATAAATAATGCAAATGCCATCATCATCACACTTTTCTCAAAATTATGAGACTTTTGACTGTACACATGACTACTTTATGTCGAAGTGTCAAAATGGCCTCTTACCGCACCATCTCGATTTGCGTGTAAGGCTCAAACAATGAATTTCCTGCAATAATCCAGATCTTGTTGCATTGTTGCAGCACTCAAAGACCATCAGAATTCGCAACATACATTCATCCTCTTGCATTTTTCAAAAAGAGGAAAAAATAATAAATGCATGAAACTTACATTGGTTTTCATGCCAAGGCGCTCAACCAAATGCTCAAATCTTAGCATAAACAACACCAGCAGGTCTATCTCGTCATTTTTCAACTTTTGACTATAAAATCGACATGTTCTAAAAGGTGCAACTCTTCCTCGAAAAATGTGCCAAAACACTAATAGAAAGCATGGGATTCTTCCATGCACCTTGAAAATTCGTTGCTCATATCCAAATTTTGACTTCACCAGTATATTCATGGCAAGAAATATTGCAAAAATGACTATACTTTCATCCATAATTGTGACTTATAGACGCCCCTAGGCTCTCTTCCTTGGTTTACATGTCAACGTACTATATTGACCCCTGCAATAAATGAAGTGTGCATTGAAATACGTTCCATTTTGGGAACACCCTCAATCCACACACCAATATGATACGTGTGTCAAGGTTGGGTTCTGCTCTTGGTTCCCACTCCTATGCTGACCTCCCCCGGTGGATGAACAAACCATGGTTTAAATGGTTTGAGGTGGACGAAGTTAACAACATGGTGTCATTGGCACATTGGCTAGTGGAGGTTATATTAAGGCATAGTTCAATGGAGGTTCGGGGTTCAAACCTCTCGACCCCCATTTGGCATGTTTGTTGAACCATATATTTTAAATATTGTGTCAAACTATAAATCACCAATTATGATGGTTGATTGTTGGTTTGGCCACCAACCGGTCTAGTCGTCAGGTCCGAAGTTAGCTGATCCAGTGGCCGGTAAAAAAAAATTGAAATTTTTACTCTAGCCATCCTTGGGCATTTTTTGGGATACCAAGTGGAAGCCTCTGATTGGCTTACGTAGCACCCAGTCAACATCCCTATCAACTATCGTGTATGCGCCATGTCACTACCACCTGTCTTCCCAATCATCCTCTGACATCAACTACCATGTATATTGTCGTGTGTCTGCCTCTTAATGGTGCCATATGTCATGTTGCAAGTGGGCCACCTAGAGGCCTCTAGGTGGTGCCACATGGTACTTCCTGGGGGTTCCACATGGCACTTTTCTATTGGCCCAAGTGGCATTCAAAAAGGCCTTTTCCGAGTGACACATGGTATCTTGTGGTGCTTCCATGTCAACATCTGTATGGATACATCTTGAACCAGTCAACATGCCACGTCATTTGTTGCGCCAGCGTGACGTCGCGTCCATACTACCACGTCATCCGTACAATGACATGTCGCACTTTCCTACTCGTTCAACTGTACCCTGAAAATTCCAAATCTACCTGACATGTGGCATCTTGTGGTGCTACCACATCAACATGCTAACATTATGTTGATGGAAACACTGTATGGATTTCGCCAAATTTGCATGTTTGGGGAAAATTTCAAATGAAAATAACTTTTGCATCTAGAGTTCGTTTGAGGCGTCGTATGCATCATAGGAAAGCTCTCATCAAACCCTCCAACTTGGTGTTGTTTTCATCAAATTCTAGGCACTTTTTATGTCTTGCCATTTTTTTCAACTAACGAGGATATAGCCTCCAACTGCATAGAAACTTGTATGGGCTCCTTTCTTGGTGTACCACAAAGCTTGGGGTGAAGCTTCAATCATTTCCTTCTCCAGTGACCACTCATTTTGTAGTGAGTGAATAGTTGTGTGACTTCATGTCTGTCTCACTTTCACTATAAAATGATTTTCTCTTTTAGCACTTTGCAACAATCTTGTTGTCCCAAGCTTATCGAGGAGACTTTTATTTCCTCTAGAATCTTGTGCTAGATCTATCACTTTCAAAAAATGATGTGCCATCATTTTTCTTAGATGGTGTTGGTGATGATTCATCTCTTTGCTTGAAGAATCCTTTGCTTATGTTGCTTTTGAGCATTCTCTTTCACCATACCTGAATCCTACATATCAAGGTCTTCCTTCAATCTCCATTGGTTGAATAATGCCTTGGCCATCAATACCAAGACCTCCTCCTTTATACCCCATATTCCTCAGCAAATTCAAGCCAATTCCCTTGGTGTGCCTTTCTAAAGAACCAAAAGAAACATCATCATTGATGAGGGAAGTATTTTAACATGGATAATTATTTACCTCCATTCCTGTTTGTGACACTTGGTCTTCTTCCTAGATTTTGGCCAATTACTCCTCCTAGTTGGATGAAACTATAGATGATGTTTCTAGGAAACCACCTTGGTTCCCTAGTGTCTAAATAGAATCCTCTATTATCTAACAATATGTGCAAGTATCAATGTTTTCATAACAAGAAACATAATTGATATACCTTCCATGGACACAATCTTGTCCGGTCTTAGAGGGACTCTTTGTTTCCTTTGTCGTGGAGCATTCTCCAACTTGATCCTTCATATCTTGTAGTTGTAATCATAGATTTATCTTTTCTTCTTCTTCTTGCTTGAATTATTGTGTTAGGTTAGTATCCCTGTGAGTGCCTATTTGAATTTGTTTGGTTGAAAATATTTTTCCATTTCTCTATCAATGGAATAAGTGTGACCACATTAAGTATTGATAAAAATGAATCTATTTTCTATTATTGAAGAAAAAAAAAATGAAAATTAAAATACATCACCTACATCAACATATTTTTTAGCAATAGGTGACTATATGTGTCCAAAGTTCTGATTTCCACGCTACTGCATCAACACCTACCACATAACTAATTTCACATAAGTTTACAAGTTGGGTAGCTAGGTGGCTTGAATGCCCCTTTAAATTTAAAAACATGTAATTTATTGAGTGGTTTGAACCGAGTTTCAGTTAGTAGCAATAGAACTTAAATTTCGGTCAAAGCTTATTTTCCCCTATCTTGAGTTAGGTTTATTAGAACTCAAATCGTGGTTAGAAGATAAATAAATTATGGTTTAAGATAACCTAAACTGGATGGTACTCAAGTAGTAATTTGTATTTAGTTAACAATGATACAACATTTAATGTTACCAAATTGATTTTCCTAGTGCTTTTCACATGTATTTCAAAGCATATGATTGGTTGGATTAGAATTGGATTCTTGATAGAAAGTATGATTACAAGTTTGATCCAAGATGTTTTGATGTTTTATTATATTTCAATGTACATATATAGTAGTTTTTTTTCTTCTTAGTCAATAGGTCTAGGTTATATTAGTCTAATTCTACTTAAAAAAATATTTATACAAAATATTTCATTAATATAATAATTATATTAATATAAATATTAAAATATTATTATTTAATAAATTAATATAATTATTAAAATATTATTATCTAACGAGCATTAGTTCAATGGAAGATCATTTTCTTTTCCACTATATTTTATTATAAATTTACAAATAAGATTGTAATTTGTTTTAAAAAAGAAATTTAACTTTGATTTTGGTGACTGCAATTGACTCACTTGTGCAACAATGTATCCAATGAATGGTCTTGGCCTCTACAAGATGTCAAATTAGATAGTACATCATGTTTATGTGTTTTGTTCGATCATGTAATCTAGGATTATTGTTCAACTTAATTGCATAAGGTTGTCAATCAAAAGTAGAGTAGCATTAACCTATTTCTCCTGCAAATCCTCTAGTATCTTCATGAGCCACACAATATCCTTTGGTGCCACTAAAATATCCACATACTCTTCCTCTATAGTGGAATTTGTTGGAAAATATTGTTTATGTGATCTCCAAGAGATAGTTGTCAATCCAAGATTCATGAGGTGTCTTGAGGTAGACACTCCATTCTCCTTATCCCCATCAAAGTTTGAATCTAAATATCCAACTAGTTTGAAGTCCTCCACCTTATAGAATTTGAGCCCAAAGTCTTGAATTCCCTTCAAGTACCTTAGAACTCTCTTTGTAGAACCCCAATGTCCTTCACAAGGTTTTTTCATGAGCCTAGAAATGATCCAAACTACAAATGAAATATTTGTTCTAGTAGTGGTAAGGTAGATGAGTCTCCACACTAGTTGTTTATATTTAGTTGCATCCTCAAATCCGTTCCCTTCTTTTGATGTTCGCTTCAAATTTTGCTGGAGTAGATAGACGATTACAATCAGCCATGCCAAATTTATTCAACAAATTTCTAATGTACTTCTTTTGGGAGATGAATATATACCTTGGATTATGAGTTACTTCAATACCCAAGTAGTAGTGAATATGTCATGTTGTAACTTGAGATGGTTCTCGGTTGTTTAGAAACCATTCCAGGACATCTTGAACCAACTTTATATCCAAGATGGCTCTTAGACCAAAGGAGACACCCAAGAAAGTTGGTTTCCCACTGTTTCTAACAACAACTCTCCAACAATAAGCTTAGGATGTCATATCTAAATGATGAAACATGGTTGACAGAGTTGAGAATAGAAAACGCAAAATATTGGAATAAAATAATGTACATTTCATATCATAGAGATTGATCCATTAGGCATGGAGTCTTAAAGAACAAAGAACAATAGTTGATGAGCGGAAGTTGGAAGAAGGTGAAGAAAACAAGAGATTTCAAACACAAACATTTAGTAAAGAAAACATTGTAGGCATGTGATGGAAGAAGAGTGAATTATTGGGCATTAGTAAATGATTCCATAAATAAAATGAATGCAATATACTGAGCATAAACATGAATTTAGTATAAAAACATTCAATTAAATATGAATAAAAATATTTTGAATATATATATATATATATGAAAGGGTCATGACTGAAATATTTTCACCATAAATCTTACTTGTGCTCCAATACTTTACATATAAATAATACTTGACAAAAATATTCATTACATTGTGGATATAGTACCAAATTGTGAGGTTTCCATTTAATATTGAATAAATAAGAACATACATGAGATTTAAAGATGCTTAATACTGAAAATAAAAAAGGAAAAAGGCTTTATTCAAAATAAAATAAAAAATGAATCCAATGGATCTCTCTAATTCATGAAAATTTACAGAATTGATAGCCCCGTATGCTTATCAAAGATAGTATAGTCCTATTTTTTGTTGAAATCCCCCCTACCTCTCTTCTTTTGCAAATCCTTTATTGCTTCTTTTACAGTTCTTGAATGTTATTCTGATACCTTAAAATTTGATATTCCAAATATAAATCAATTGTTACAAGTTTCTTTACATCAATTTCATAGGAAAAAATAGCTTATACAATCACCATACCTTATGAAAATTTTCATAAAGAAGTTAATAAGAACAGATCTAAATGCTCTATATGAGCCAATATTGTAAAAACTGCTTCATATAAATAGAACAAACTGATAATGATTAATCAAGAAAATGTCCATTTGCATGATTAACATATAACAAGAAAATCTTGGCGTGAATCTGATAGAATCCTGTAAATTCAATCTTCTATGATTAACAAGACCTTCATATGATCTAACTTGATAACTAAACTGGAGACCAAACTAGAAATTTTGTTGATGATAGAGACTTCAATTGTTGAGACTTTGGCGTAATAATTCTTCATGATTGCATTAGAATGTGTCAACTTATATTTGGTTGTGAAGCAATCCTTTTGATGATGACAATAGGTAGAAATGAGTGTTAATTTGAACTCATTGTACTCTCCATGTGCATACATATGACCATACACATATTTTTATTTTGATGATCTGAAATTACATCTTAACGCAACTTGGCAAGCTCTAATTTGATAACTCATGGCAAATGATTCGACGATACATGGAAGATGATTCAATAGCCATATCAATATATGAAATAAAAATATTTTATAAAAAACATATATATTGTACCTTTTATACATTTTCGGTTGTGCCACGTGTCCTATCCCTAATAGAATTTTTTTTTATGTAGGGGGTCATTAGTGGTTTTGGAAACCACTGAGGGAGGGGTTGCAGTGGTCTATATGATTGACATGTTGCACGAGTAAAAAATTGCTTTATATCGTTGAGGTGGTCCCATTTTGTTTTAGAAAAGGATAAAAATATCTTCGCACATTCAACTTTACTCAAGAAGTGTCTAGGGTAATGCAGTAATAATTTTTGGCTCATTAGTCAAATTTATAACTAATGTTTAAAAACTCAAGGCATTTTTAGGGTTTAAAGATAAACCTTTTATATTATGGCTTTAATTAAGGTCAAAACAAAGTTATTTCTAAAGAAACTAATTTGATTGAGTAATAAGATAAAGATATTCATTGGTAATCTTCCTCATCATCATGGTGTTTCTACACTACCAAAAAGAATCCATAGCCTATGGTGGAGTCACCTCGACATCACAATCCTTACTTCACTACTAGCGAGCATCCATAGCTTCAATGAAGATACATGCATTTCCCAAATGAATTTTCTTTCACCATCTCTTTCAATGTGTTTGATAATTTTCATGAGATGGGGGTAATCGATATGTTTTACACACCAAGGGATGATGTATATTTATCAAGGATGAGTTGGAAATACCCGAGTGATAGAGTATACTCATAAAGGTTTATATTTCCTCGGTCCTAACTCTATCTTTCCAAAATGCACAAATTAAATACTTGCTTATTTTGACAATAAATAGAATGCCTTGAGTAAAACTATTAGTTACAAGTTTGACACTAAAGTCTCTACTTAGAAGAGAATTACTCAAAACATACCTTTTCAATTTTCATGAGAAAAACATAATATTCTCCTTCCTGGTTAAAAATAACATGTCCAAATCTTCATTAATAGTTAGAGCAATGTTTTCTATTAAGATTTATAAGGTTTGAGAACATAAGGATTTATTTATTTGAAAGAAACTATTTATTTATCTTTTTGAACAAAAAAATGTTCAAATTGTGAGCTTATTTATGTACATAATCTTTCTACTCCTAATCAATTCATCCATATTGATTAAGTGAAGTGAAACTTCCAATGAAACAAACCAAACAACTTACTATCTGAATGGAATTTACTTTCAATTTTAATCTTGAAACATAAAAGTATGGATATTTGTAACTGGACATAAAATTTTGATCCATACCTAGGGAAAAATAAAAATGTAACACTTACTATTTTTTATGATTCAAGGAAAACTGCAATAGGGTCTTCAAAATCATGAAATATTACCTTCATTTCCTCAATAAATACCTCTACTTGATCCATCTGACTGAATTGTTTTTCCATTATAATTGAATTCTCTTTAAATAGTGTATGCTCATCAAAATATCTTCCAATGTTTTGATCTTAAAATCCATTTATTATATCACATATAAGACTACTGCCGAAAATTCTTGGAAATGGTAGAAAAATCATTTCTTCTTGTTCCTTACTCCTACAAGAGAAATTTTGTGTATGCTCTTGAACTAACTCAAATTCTTTGTCACAACAGTGTTCAAAAAGAAATATACCCTTGATCTTCTTGAAAATACAAAAATTCACCAACACATACCATATTTCTTGAAAAAACAGAAGGTATTTGAAACTCATCATCATTGTCCTGAGAAGAACTATCAATCTTCCAAATGAAATCTTGACTTTTATTTTTCAAAGTAGATAACAATATTGTATATCCTTGAAAATCTTCATGAATATATCTATAGTTGTTATCTTGTTCAGATTAATCATTAGTAAATCCATTTTCCCCATCATGAAAATTACTTTAAAAGTTTATGCCAAAATCATTTTCCCATTCGTTAACATATTGTTGATCTAGAATATTTAAAGAGTCTTTTTGTTTCTCAACAATATGATTTAAGGAAGTAGACATATCTGATTTGTTTTGTTTATATTATTCTCTTTGATCCTCTGTATTGAGATTCTCATCATTTATTTGGCCAAGTATATTCCCACAATCCCATAAATTATTTTCTATCTCTTCAGCATCAATGAACATCTTTTCCAAAGTTGGAGACTTCCTTTCTCTAAGATAAAAGGCCAAATCAAGATGATGTGTTATTGCATAATACACCTTGGCAACAACTTCAGAATGTCGAATATCAATTGGAAAATTGTAATAAGTATTTTCAAATCTTTTGTTGAGCCTTGTAATCGTTTTATCCTTCTTCCTTCTTAGAGCATAAAACTCAAAAAGATATTGACGATGATATTTCCTTTCATCCCATGTGTGGAAGAAAATATCATGATAATCAGTCCAAGAACTAATGAAATCAGCTGCTAAGTATATAAACCATATTCTAACCTCTCCCTCCAAAGACTAAGAGGACATCCTCATAAAGACATCCTCGTGTTGAATTTCTAAGCAATCTGTGAAATGTTTGAAGACTTCCATGTGATTTTCTGTTGAAACATTATCTTCTCCATTAAATTTAGGAAACTATTTGGAAATTTTGGGAGGTAAATCATGAAGGATATATGGTAATTTAAGAGGTTTATATTTATTTGTAACCCATGTATGAATCTTTGCAATCTAATCAGAAGGTATACTACTGATTGTAGGAGCTAATATATAAGTCTCATTCTCAACTAGTTTACAAGATTGATTATATTTTGGAAGAATAGGGATTTGGACTTTTTGTTCCAGAGAACTTTCAAAATACATTGATACAAGAGTCTCATTATTTCTTACAGAAGGTACTAATTAAGAGAGATTATCTATTTGAGGAACATAAGAAGAAATTGGGGTTTCTTTTTCTAAGAAAAGAGATGATATTTTGAATACATGATCCTATGAATGTATAAAATATCATAAAACGTTTTTTAGATGTATAATAAAGAGCAGTAAAGGACCAATAAATAGATCTAAAATTTCTTGAAATAAGCTCACCAATTGGTACCTGATCATCTTACAATGATTTTTCATTTCTTTTGTCAATAATATTCACCTCTCAGTGGAGTCTTGAATCTTTGATTGGAATCACAATGGATTCGTCGGGTGAAGAATTAATTGAAAGAGAAAATTGAAACTCTTTATGAAACTTGTTTTTTGACTCTCGTTCACCAACAAGAATCAGATGTAACCGTCATCATAATCTAGGGAAATTATTTCAAACCTTCATCCCCGACCACGACGCCAATAATATTTTTTAACTTCAGATGGGTACTGGCTGCTTAGAAACCATGCTAAGAAAACTTGAACCAACTTCATATCAAATATTACTCTTGGACCAAAGGGGTCTCCCTCATTAGATATAATAAAGTTGTATGCCCATTGTTTCTAATAACAACTCTCCAACAATAAGCTCAGGATGCCATATTTGAATGAAAAAATAGGGTTGAAAAAGTTGATAATATAAAAGGAAGAAGACTGGAATAAAATATTGTAAAATTCATATTAGAGAGCTTTATCTATGGGCATGGAGTCTTATAAAACAAAGCACAACATTTGATAAGCAGAAGATAGAAGAAGGTGAGGAAAAAAATAGATCTAAGACACAAACATTGAGTAAATAAATCATTGTAGGCATGTGGTGGAAGAAGAGTGAATTATTGGGCATTAGTAAATGATTTAAACAATAAAATAAATTCCATATACTAAGCATGAACATGAATTCAGTATAAAAACATTCAATTAAATCTTCATAGCAATATTTTAAATATATATGTAAAAATATAGGAAAGGTCATGGCTGAAACATTTTTACCATAAATCTTACTTGTGCTCAAATAATTTACACATAAATAAGACTTGAAAAAATATTCATTACATAGTGGATGTAGTACCAAATTGTGAATTTTCCATTTAAGATTACATAAAGAAGAACAAACATGAGATTTAAAGAAGCTTAATACTGAAAATAGAAAGGAAACAAGGATTTATTCAAAATAATAATAAAAAAATGAATCCAATGGATCTCTCTAATCGATGAAAAATTACAGAGTCAATAACCCCAAAAGCTTACCAAGGAGATTACAGTCCTCTTTTTTGTTGAAATCCCCCTTTAAACCTCTTCTTTTTCAAATCCTCTATTGCTTCTTTTATAACTCTTGAATGTTATTATAATGCCTTAAAATTTGATATTTCCAAATATAAATCAATTGTTACAAGTTTATTTACATTAGTTTCATATGACAAAATAGCTTATACAATCAACATACCTTATGAAACTTGCCATAAAAAAATTAATAGGAACCGATCTAAATGCTCAATATGAGCCAATATTGTAGAAACTGCTTCATATAAATAGAAAAAAATGATAATGATTAATCATGCAAATGTCCATTTTCATGATTAACATATAAAATAAACCTTTGGCATGAATCTAATAGAATCATGTAAATTTGACCTTCTATGGATGACAAGACCTTCATATGATCTGACTTGAAAACTAAAATGGAGATCGAACTAGAACTTATGTTGATGACAAATACTTCAATTGGTGTGACTTTGGCGTAATAATTCTTCATGATTGCATTACAATGTGTCAAACTATATTTGGATGTGAAGTGATCCTTTTGATGATGACAATAGGTAGAAATGAGTGCTAAGTTGAACTCATTGTACTATCCATGTTCATACATCTAACCATACACGTATTTGTATTTTGATGGTTTGGCATTATAGCTTAATGTAGCTTGGCAAGTCCTGATTTGATAACTCGTGGCAGATGATTTGACGATACATGGCAGGCGATTCGATAGTCATAGCAATATATGAAATAAAAATATTTTATAAAAAACATATATATTGTACCTTCTATACGTTTTTCGTCGTGCCACATGTCCTATCCTTAATATCAGATTTTTTTTCCATCGGTGTTCATTAGTAGTTTTGGAAACCATCGCGTCGTGCCACATGTCCTATCCTTAATATCAGATTTTTTTTCCATCGGTGTTCATTAGTAGTTTTGGAAACCATCGAGGGAGGGTTCGCAGTGGCCTGTATGATTGACATGTTGCATGAGCCAAAAACCACTTTATATCACCGCAGGGAGTCCCCTTTTGTTAAATATCATAAAGTTGGAGGGGGGGAGGGGAGATTCATTGTAGACTATCGATTTGATGTCTGATCATGCGTGATTAACCTACATGTAACCCAAAATTCCAAACACAAGTTTATTCAAAATGCCATTAATTCTTATCCGAAAACCATATGTCCTGTGGTGGGAGCCATTTTGATTGTCATGGGCCATTCACTTTGGGGCAGAGCAAATGATATTAGTGCTGAAGATACCTAAGAAATCCAACATTAATATAATTTTAATATTTTTAGTAAATATCTGCTTCCAAACGTTTTTCAAAATTTGAATAAACTACTATCTGCAAAGATTTATTTTCATGTTGTGTTCCCAATGTAAAATTTCTCTGAAAATTTAAGTTTGAAGGGCGGATAAGAATTCTAGAAATATAATTTATGATATTTTTAGTATATTTCTGCTTTCTTTTAGTTTACACGTTTAAATCTCTATTTTCTGAAATATTCTCATAAAGAGAGAAGCCTAAGGTCTATGCCTTTGCATTTTCAGAAAATATTTAGAACGGACTATGTTGTGCTTTCAAACAAGATTAAAAAATAACTACCTATGTATATTACAACATGGGTAGATCCATTTTATACCAGGATCTATCAAGCTCTAAGACATATCAAATTTTTTAAGGTGTAATTTTTTTTCTTATTTAATATAAAGGAATTAATACTTAACATGGAATGAAATGATCCATCTCCGTACTTCATAGATCCAGGTTTAAGATGGATCTACATTGGTTTTACACATTACACTTATTTCCAAAATTATCAATAATCTCTTCCCAATTTGTCATTCACTCTTCTCTTATGGTGCTTCTCTTCACTCTTCATCATAGGTGGATTCTCTCTGCTCGGCCACAAAACTACAACTTCATTTGGGCTTTCCTCACCATCGAATTCAGCCTTGAACTTTTTTCTCCTTCCTTTTGTACCTACAAACATTCATAGTTGATGTCCAAATAAAAAGAAATATGTCTACCAGGATACATGGGTTGCCAACCATTGTCCACATCATTTATCTAAGAAATTTTTTCACCTACATGGTCCATCAACATCTTAGGCTCCCCTAACTCATAACTTTGTCTCAAAAACCCTAAGATAAATAAACTCTTTCCACTTTAAACAAAGAGTCATCTTATTTGATTAGTGTAGGGGGACACCTTAGCACCCCTGTACCTACCATTATGGTTTATTTCACAACTTATATCACATCTTATTTGTGCATAAGAATGATTAACTTCACTTGACTTCATGGTCATGTGCTACCAGGCTACAACAAACATGCTTGAATATTGAGGTTTAAAAAAAAAAATTGGTATAACAAGATGCCTATGATTAGGCTTTTCAACTTGGACCAATCAATGAAGTATGCATGTCTAAGTACATCTCACAAACATGTGTCCATTTTACATCATTTCAACTCAAGTACAACAATCATTCCAAATATTTTACAATATCATCAAGGTTAGCATCATTCCTTGGTATCAATCATATACTTAAAATATAAGCTCATTTACAAACTAGGACCAATATTATTTCATCAAATTGTTTGGAGGTTCCATGTCATTTCTTATTATTTTATCTTGAATTTTCAGCTAACTTCAACAAGATACCTATAACATTTGTTTTACTAATTACATTAACATGCTAATATCATATTTCAAACTGAATTCTTGAATAGGGTCATAACTTAGAGCATCAAGTAACACCAAAAGTACACCCCCATCTTATTTTTCTATAACAATATTACTACAATGTTTTTACTTTCAATTACATTATCGTAAATCTTATATTACATGATGATTTTTCAAAACTTTTTAACCCAAGAATAAAAATTCCCACCCCTTTTCATTTAATGAAACCTCCCAAATACCCCTTTAAAACATGCATAATGAAATCATGTTTAAAAAAAAAATCTAAATTGTGCAACATTGTGCAGCAAAATCTAAATCTGAAAAACCAGTTGAGCAGGCTGAATCTTGGAGCATAATTAACATAATGATGTTGAGCTTTGGGCCCAAGTTCCCCATATAAAACTTCTCGCATGGTGAAAAGACCAGGTGGGTGGAGGCATTGATGGCTCTAGTAGCCATTAGTGCAGGTGTAATGGAAATCTCCAAAATCGTATTGAAGCCGAGGAGCCAAGCCTGGGATTCCATTAAGGCCCGACACACTAAGGCTTGGCTCTCATGCAAACTTATCATCGCGACTAGACAAGGGGGGAGGGTGGCAGAGAAGGGCTTTAACTGCCCTTGTAATCGCCCCTTCCATTGACGTGTGTGACCTATGTTTCACCACATTCGGGGAGAGGTAGTGTTGTAGAGCCAGTTCTTGGCATTGTTGTAGGAATTGTGGGTCTTAATGATCTAGGGTATTGAGGATGAGGAGCTAGTCGATTTTCTACTTTGTTGGACTCCCTTTTGATGTGTGAGGGGATGATAGTGATGGGAGGAAGTAGTGAGGCTTGTAGAAGGGAGAGAGGGCATGTAAGGCATTAGTTGGGAGTGATTTTTTCTATATCCGAACCTTGGATAAATTTTGTAACGAGAGAGATGACAATTTGTGAATCTCCCTCTACTATTAGGGGATGCAAGTTGAGGCTAAGGGCTAGTTGGAGGCCTTTATGAGGCCCTATAGCTCAGCTGATTTTTTTGTGTCATACCCCATAAATCCTTCTTTGATGCACTTGATTTTCCTTGCGTTGTCTCTAATGACCGCTTTGTAGCCTACCAGTCCTGGATTACCCTTGGATTCTCCATCAAAGTTTAACTTCCAAAAACCTGAAGGGGGGCACCTCCAGAATGTGGAGTTGTAGGGGTTGGGGGGTTGGAGAGACAGAGAGGAAATTTTGGGATAGATTTATTCCAAGTGGTGAGAATTTTTAATTATGGAGGGGCACCTGGGATGTCCTATGGATCCAAAGATTGAATTTGAATTGTTTCCCAAATGCTAGCGGTATTTATGTCCCAAAC
The DNA here is from genome assembly GCA_010110895.2 of Picea sitchensis. Lineage (NCBI taxonomy): Eukaryota > Viridiplantae > Streptophyta > Pinopsida > Pinales > Pinaceae > Picea > Picea sitchensis. Next base: position 41,307 of record SNQJ01S0003626.1, read on the forward strand.
ATCCGAGAGGTGGGAGGGTTGAGAGTGGAAGATATGCATGTTTATTTATTTCCAAATTTTCCAAATGATAAGCCCTGATAGAAGTTTCTAAATTCTCTTTAGAATCGAGATTTTATAATACCCAGAGTCCCAATTTATTAAAGTACTTGGAATGTTGGTTTTGTCACGCTTTGTTTGCCTCATGATGATAGTGGATTGGTCCCAAATCTGATTACCAACCTGACATTGATTGAATATGTTCCATGGTTTCTTCCTATTGGTTACAGATATGGCATATGGAGGGCCCTATAAAGCCTCTCTTCCTTAGGTTGTCCTAGGTGAGGTTCTTATTCTGTACTAGGAGCTAGAGAAAGGTAGAAACCTTTGGCCAGAGTTTGGTCTTCCAGATTATGTGCCAAATGTGATATTTTTCTTTTGCCTGAAAGTTCTCTTGAAGTTGATAGGCCTCCTTGATCGTGAAAGTGCCCGTTGTTGAGTATCCCCAATTGAGGATATCCTTGTCCCTGCTAATGTGGTTTTTCTTGTTGTCCATTTTTTCTCACCAAGGTTTCATCTCGACATTGTCTGGTAGATGAAGATATTGAGGTAGCATTTTCTAACTACGCCAGGGGGTGTTATGTTGGGTGTTAAGCCATAGGTCAGATACTTTGAGATCTCTTAAGTCTGGAAGGTGGGTCTGGTAGGGGGACATGTTTTCCAGTGATTGTAGGGGAGGGAGTTGTTGCCAAACATCTGTCCAGAACTACACACTTTGTCCATTTCTTACTTCCCAGAAAGTGTGTTTTTGAATGAGTGGATGATTGCACCAAGTTGCATTCCAAATGTTGGTGCCTTGGATCTGATCACTAAGCCTTATGATTTTTTCTTGTTGCAAGCCCAGATTATATTTTTTTTCGCCAGAATCGTTCCCAAAGTTCATGAGGATACTTGAGCCATCACCACCATATTTTTTCTCCCATTACATTGTTAAGTTTCCCAGGGTCGCGGAGCCCTGAGCTCCCTAGGGTTGTAGGTTTGCAAAGCTTATCCCAACTGAACAAGGCCCAGGTTTTTCCTTGTTTGTGGCCATTCCAGAGGAAGTTCCTCTAAAGATTCCTTATGCTTTTTATGATAGTTTGTGGGGCCACCATGACCAAAAACATGTAGGTCGATATGGATTGAAGGATCGATTTCACGAGGTTAAGGGTTCTGAAGGTCCACGAGCTGAGGCAATTGGAGATTGAGAGGATAAGTGAGTTCCAAGAGGTGTTACGAGTTTTTGAGTCTATGAGGGGTAGGTCAAGGTATTTGGACGAAACGGAGGACCCGGGGATGTCAAGGAGACGGGAGATGTGTCGTTGCATTGCTATTGGCGTGTTGAAGAAAAAGAGTTGTGACTTCTCTAGATTGAAGGTGGTCCCATAGGCTTCACTGAAATATGATAGTATAATGTGAAGTTTGGTTGTTTCCCTAGAAGTGGGGGTGTTCAGGAGCAAGGTATCGTCAAAAAATTGGTTATGGGAAACTATCGGTTGGAGCCCATGAATAGAGAGGCCTTGTAGGGTTCCATTGGCAATTGAGGCAGAAAGATACCTCCCCAATCCTTCCTCCATGATCACAACGAAGAAAGGTGAGAGTGGATATCCTTGGCGTATGCCTCATGAAGGGGAGAAGGGTTGAGAGGGGACCCCATTAACTAGGATGGATAAAAGTCTAGAAGAGGTTAGTTTCATGATCCAATCTATCCAATCTAATCTAAACACAAAGGATGAGAGGACTGAGTAGATGTAATTCCAGCTTAGTTTGTCAAAGAATTTAGAAAGATCAAGTTTTATGAGCATACCCGGTGTGCGGGTAGTCTTGAGTGAGTGAATGATTTCATGCACCAGGATTACGCTATCCATGACGTGTCATGCCTCCACATAACCTGAATGTTCCTTGGAGATGACGCAAGGGAGTATAGGTTTGAGCCTGAGCGCTATGAATTTTTTTATGATCTTGTAGACGAAATTACAAAGCGCAATTGACCGAAACTACTTTGGATTGGTAACACTCTCTTCTTTGGGGATCAGAGTGAGAAAAGTGGCATTAAGAGATGAGAGTACCCTCTTTGAGGTTATGTATTCCTCCACCAGTGAACAAACTTCTTTGCGGACCATCAACAAACATTAATGGAAGAAATTTGTGGTGAAGCCACCCGACCCTGGGGATTTTCTCGGTGGCATGTCCTTAATATCTTGTTCCACTTCATCTTATGTGATTGGTCTCATGAAGGAAACATTATTCTCTGTGGTGATGAGGGTGGGGATATGTTGAGTGATTCTTCTAATGGTTGGCATCTTGTCCAAATGGGGTTCTAAGAGAAGTTATTTGTAGTATCTTACCAATTCCTCTTCTATGTTTGCATGGTCCACAAGAGTGTTACCATGTGAGTCCTCAAGATTTGTTATGTGATTGTTGTGCCTTCTATGGATCATGGAGCGGTGGAATAACTTTGTGTTTTTTTCCCCCTCCTTAAGCCATTGAACATAGGATTTTTGCCTCCAAAGGATCTCCTCATGTGTGTGTCTTTCCTCGAGTTGCTTCTTCAGGGTGGTTTCCTCATGTAGCAAGGCTTCTTCAGGGTGGTTTTCAAGAAATATGTCCCCAAAAACGTTTTTGTTCCAATCTGTTATTGTTTGAAATTCTTCAGGCACTATTGGAATTTGTACATACGCATTCCATGCTCAATTTATTCATTGGCCCACCAAGTTCGGGAGAGTTCCAGGAATTCTGGGTGGGTTAGCCAGAATTTCTCAAAGCAAAAGGGTTTGAACTTTGGAGCTTCCACGGTTTCCACCCAAAGTTGGACTGGCCAGTGGTCTGAGCCGACCTTGGGTAGTATGCCTGCTTCAATAATTGAGTCTTCAAGCATTATGTTCTCTGAAATTAGAAAGCGATCTAGGTGACTTGAAATGTGTTGAGTCCTTGTGCACTTGTTATTCCAAGTGTAGGGGCCATTTATGGTCTCTGCATCTATTAGGTTAAGGTTGTCTATGAGGTATCGAAACTTGTTGTTGTCTTGTACCAGGCATTTTGTGCCCCCACTTTTTTCATCTAGGGTGAGTATGATGTTGAAGTCTCCTCCCAGTATCCACTGATATTGTCCTCGAAGAGTATTTATGTAGGCCAAAATGTCGATGAAGTGATATTTTTCCTGGTTGATCTGAGGACCATAAGCATTTGTTATGACACCTTCTTTGCTTGACCCTATGAATCTATACTTAGTTGTAAGTGTTCCCACCGTTGAAAAGGAAGGTTCCAGGATAATGGTGGTTGGATTCCAGAGAATGGCTAATCCCCCAGTTGCTCCTTTAGAGTCGGTATAGGTGAAGTTGCAATGCCTCCAACACCTTCTGAAGGTTTCCTCTACGATACTACCTACACTTTTTGTTTCTTGAAGTAATAAGATATCTAATTTTTCTGATTTAACACAGTTTTGAAGAATCCTTTGATAGGATCTTCCATTGAGACCTCTAATATTCCAAGTGATGGAATTCATCATAATTAATTGTAGGGGGGTTGGAAAAAGCCTGAGTTGATCATGAAGACTTTATGGAATTTTCTGAGTTGTTCTACCAGAATGGATTGTAGTTCTTTGTGGTTCAATTCATCCTTTAGCTTATCTAGTTCAATGTATGTGAGTTCCTTTTCATCTATATGCATTATGATGTCGCCATCATCCTGGTCTAGGATTTCTACTGTTTTAACATAAGTTTGGGGATTCTAGCCTGGGATCTACTCTAAAAATGGCTCAAAGGCTTGTTTTTCCTTACCTATTCCTTTACCCGGTGCCTTTGTTTTGTGATGGTTTTCCACCTCCTCTGTGTCCGGTAACTTGCTGAGGGCATCAAAGGAGTTTTTGGTTGGGATTTGCTTGTTACCCATCTACATTGGTTTTTTTGTTGCATGCTTTTTTCTCCCTTGTACCTGGGTGAACCCATCTTGTTGTGTTTCCTCTGTTGTTGGCTATGTTGGTGCATTGAAGGGGTAGTCTCTTAAGAGATTCCCATGTTCATGGCATTTCTGACATATGAAGGGGATGTTCTCATAGTCTATGGTCTGTGTGCATTCTTCATCCTGATATTCTATGGTAACCGATCCTAGGAGGGCTTTTGAGATGTTCATGTAAATACATATTCGAGCATAGGATGTGTGTGTTCTCTACTTTGTGGCCTCTGAAGATTTGGCATATCTTCCCAGCATTTTTTCGATGCCTGTTAGGATTTCCTCTAGCCAGAACTCCTAGGGGAGGGAATACAGGTGGATCCGGACTGGGGTGCAGGCAAAGTCCTCCTTCTCCATGCTAAATCGATATGTCCATAATCGAAAATAAAGCTCCGTCGAGTTGTATAAGTATGGACGATTTTCAAAAACCTTGTCCTTGTCCTCCAATGTAACACCTTGTTTCCCCCAGTCTGTAAAAATAACTATACTAACCAAGAGTTGTGGCAAACTCAAAGATGTGAATGTGTGATTTGAATGGACCTTCTATAAAAAGGTCGATGAATGTAAATAATTTTATGAATATATATTGCAGGACTGTTGAGAGGGGAATGTGCTGAAAAAGAGACCACGATGGCTGAAGAAAGGTGGTGGAAGGCACCTGGAATGATGGCGTTAACTTCCATCGAAACCAATACCGTATTTGGTCTTCACTGGCCCAGAGAACTAAGAGCAGCTCGCTAGCCCGAAATAAATGACTCGTAGGTTGGTAGGTATAGGGCTCCTCATGAGTAATGAGGGATGGGGGTGAACCGCCCATCCATAGAATCCTTGGGCTTGACCACCACCAGGAAGATCGTGCCACATGAAACCTCACTAGAAAGAGAAAAGGAAGGAAAGAGTGTGCGAATAGGGGACATATGCGAGGGGAATGATAAGAGAAAATTGGGAAGAACTCTAAAAGAATACAGAGTGAATGATAGCAGAGAAGAAGGCGAGTAACCTTCATTCTCGATCACTGATGAATAGAGACAGAGAGTCTCGAGCATCGTGGTCTCAGCTCGGGGGTGGCTAGTGGTAAATCCATTCGGAATCGTTGAGCCTACAGTTGGGTGGAAACGAGCACCCCTCTCAGCAGTTGCATCAACCCTGGTGTTTTTCTGATAAGTGTTATATCTTGTATTTTGAATTAAATATTCTGACATGTATGCTCATGGTTTGTGAAATTATGAATGGTTTCAGTATAAGATTGTTTGTGTGTTGTTCTGATCATAAATGGTGGTTGAATGCTTATATTGGAAAGACCACCTATGGCTTATGTTTATATATATGCTTATATAATTTGAACGGATTCATATTTTTCAAGTCTGTTCTCGGGAAATTATTTCCCTTATCTATCTCCAATAATACCCTGGATATATCTCCCCACAGAGACACCCTTCTTGGAAAGATTACTAAGAACCTGAAAGAGGATTTGATGGCGTAATTCTTAGTAATCCTGCATGAGGAAGAGTGGTCCTCTTAAAATCTCGATATTTCAGTATTTCGACACCCAGGGTATCCAAGCACGAGTTCTCTTGTACTCGCAAGTCCCGAAACCGAAATTTTTGAAAACCCGAAATGGTAGCGTGTGGATGAGTATCGATTAATGGAAGAGATTTTGTCGGAAGATTTGAGGTCAGTCACGACCATTAGATTGGAGGAAGAAACGAGGGTGTTAATGCCTCAACCCCTTTCTTTTCATCTTCGTAAGTAGCAAAGAAATTGGGACCGTAGTTCGCAAGGTCCGTGGGAGTACCTGGACCATCCATTTATAGGGACATGTGGCTACCAGTAAGCGTTTCGACACCCAGGAAATCAAAGGGCAAGAACATTGGTCATCACGAGTCGCGGAATCCCGATAACCGAAACCCCGAAATAGTTTAAGGAGTGTATGAGATAGGATATTTCGGCATTTCGGTACCCGGAATACCTAGTTGTTTTATCCCTTGTGCTCGTGAGTCCCGAAATCCTGACTTGCAAAATCTCGAAATGATAACATGCGGGGGGGGAGTCTCGATATTTCGGCATTTCGATACCCAGAATACCTAAGTGTGTATTCCCTTGTGCTCACAAGTCTCGAAACCCCGACTTGCGAAATCCCAAAATGATAATAGGATGGAGGAGCTATGATTTTTTGGTGTTTCGGCATCCGAGATACCTAAGTGCGAGTCCCCTTGTACTCGCAAGTCCTGAATCCATGATCCGCGAAATTTCGATGGGAGAAACCCTGAAATAGACGCGCAGGTTAAGAGTTGGTATTTCGGAGTTTTGGCTCCCCGAAGATCTAGATGTGAGACCTCCTGTCTGCACACGTCGTGAATCTTCGATCCGTGAAACCCCAAATTTTGGTCGAGTGTATGATGAGTGGGTGTATCGGCTTTTCAGCACTCAGGTAGTCGAAGAGTGTGAATCTCCGCCCTCTTGTATCGCGAAGTCCTAACTTGTGAAATCTCGATATGGCATAGAGTAATTTGGGTTGGCGTTTCGGCATTTCGGTACTCGGAAGACACAAGGGTAAGTTTCCCCTTGTACGCACAAGTCCCAAAATCCTGATTAGTAAAACCCCGACTCGGACTAGCATGGATGAGTTTTGATGACCTGGAGTTGTCGGCTCCAGGGAAACATAGGAGCGAGAATTCTTGTCATCGCACCACATGAAATCTTGACAGGCGAAGTCCCAAAATGGATGAGTACATATAACCTTGGGTGTTTCGACGTTTCGATACTCGATATCCCCAAAGGACAGTTTTTGTTCCTGGTATTTACTAGAGGTGAAATCCCGATGGGGAAAGTTCCGATGTGGAGTAGCATGCAAAATATTAATACTTTGGAGTTTCGGCTCATGAAGGATCTGGTCACGAGACCTCTTGTCTTCGCATATCCCGAAATCCTAATATGCGAAACCCCAAGATGGTCTAGCGCGCATAAATTTGGTACTTTGGCATTTCGACTTCCGAGGTACCGAAGGGAATGAGCCCCTTGATGTTTTATTTCGCGAAAACCTGAATTGTGAATTCCCGAAATAGGCCAAGCTATATATATGTGCGCAATTTTCATAGTTTTGGCTACTGAGAAACCTAGATGCGAGAGCTCTTGTCGTCGCATATCCCAAAAACCCGGTATGCAAATTCCCGAAGGGTAGAATACCAGGACTTGTTCCGGGTTACTGTTAATCTCAGTAAGCGGCTAGACCCATTTCGGGTTTCGACCCATTGAAAGGTAAGAGAACAGGGGATTACATGCATCGCCATTTCCCAAACTGTGAAAGCCGATGAACCCCTCTCTGGTAAGGCTTGTGGTCATAGCCATCGAGCATTTGGGTATGTGTTGTAGGAAAATATCCCTGCAGACAGGTAGATTGCCTCAAAGAGCTAGACCCTACTCTAAGATAGAAAGTGCTTAATGTGGACACTGAGTTCCTTTCAAATCCATACAAACTAGCACATGAGAAGGAAGGAGAACAGCAGTACCTTTTTATCGATGTTTGTCCCTGCATGCTCCAAATCGAGCTCTGAACTCTCGCTCCTTGCTGAGTCCTGTAGACAAACAAAGTACGATTGCTTCCTACTCTATTGATGTTATCTTGAAAACAGATCTATCTATCAATGATAGGTTCATGTGAAATCAGACACAAACTAGAAAGAAACAGGCCAAGCGTGTCATATTGATGAGAATAACGACATCAGTGCTTACAATCGTAGATGCGAATGCGACAGCTTCGTCAAGTCCCCTTTGTCTAACCCTTGCTCGAAATATCCACAACCTGGATGATAGCAGCTTCACTGATCACTCTCCTTTGGTTGACTGTGTGTTTCCTATGAGATCATAGGTTTCATGTTAGCAATTCTTTCCCCCTTTCCACCATCATAGAGCTTGATTATATAGGTTAAGAGGAGCTTAACCTCTTGAGTTATCTTTAGAACAAGTTGAGGAATTCCCTCTTTAGATCAGGGATCTCTTGATGGAACCAAGAATTCGAATGCAACTGCCTTCTAAACTTGAAAGATCCTCCCCTTATTCTCCTCAACGGGCCAACTACTGCCTCAGATTAGGCAGCGCTCCCTCAAAAGGGGTATCAGAGCGTTGTAGCGCTCCCTAGGAAGCTTGAGGGGAGCGTCAGCGCTCCAAAGGTGTACAACGCTCCTCCCGAAGGGCGGACAAGCGTTATAACGCTCCTTGAGGACTTATAGGGGAGCGCTAGCGCTCCTAAGGCTAATGTAGAGGAGCGCTCACCCCCAGAACCTTTGTTTAAGAGCTCTTCTCAGGTGTTAAGAGTTCCTTGACTTCAGTTAACCAATTCCTCTTCTCCAAATCAAGTGTATGAGATGTTTTAAGTGCCTCCTTAGTGTCATCCTTATGGCAGTATGCTTAAACAACGTTTGTGACACTTATGAACAACTTGCGACACTTGCGAAAGTTGTAAGGAAGATGTGACACTTACGACAATTGAGAGGAACATGCGACACTTATCCAGTTGAGTAATTTTGATGTGTAACAGTATGGATAAGGTATGGAAGGGTCTGTATCAGGCCCGTAGGGATTCGAGGAACTCTGTTCCTCGGAGAAAAGAAGAAAAAGGCCGAAAATTTTTGAATTTCGTAGTGGCTATGTTACAAATTGGAATCAGAGCATGGTTACAACACTTGGCCTGCTTGGGCTCATGAACGAGTTGTGCAGAGACTCTATTCGAATCACCCCTAAAAGGAGTAACCCTCTTATCCAAGGTCAAATTTGAAAATGAGAACCTCGATTGTGTGTATGCATGTGAAAGAAATATGAATTATGCGTGGGTTATGAATGTATATAGATTTTTGACTAACAAACAACGTTTGTCTTTTGCACCCAAGCGGACGATCAACTACGGGAAATTACAGGCGCATAGAATGGTAACTCACCAAGAGGTGGGATAAGGCTCCCACAATAGAGACGAAGAGTCTGACAAAAGAAGGGCAGTAGGGACCCCTCTAGATCTAGCTGAGACTGTGAGGAGTCTCATGGTTGAATTACAAAGATGCAAGGATGACAATGAAAGGATGATGAAAGAACAAGAGAAACAAATAGAAATTAACGTTGTTTTACTGTAGATCTTATCCGACGTACAACGAAAAATGCAGCATGAACCTGAGATATAGAAACATGGCCATATTAGTGGCCACACTGAGAGGAGCACTTCGATAAAGGTCCACCCCAGAGGAAAAGGACCAGCGCCAGATGATTCCTCTGAGAAGGAAGTTGGCGATTCGGAGGGCTCTTCTAGCAGTAGAACCAGTTCCTATCCCCGAAGAAAACAGAAGAAGAAAAAGCTTTCCAAGGGTCATAAATTCGAAGAATTCATAAAAGCCAAACCGCCCTCCTTCAATGGTGAAATGAAGAAGGGAGAGGAAGCAGAGGCCTGGCTTCTTGGACTAAAGAAGTATTTCAGAGCCCATGACTTCTTAGAAAATCTGAAGTCTCGAGTGGCCACCTTCAACTTGAACAGAAAGGCTTCCATTTGGTGGGAAGACCTTAAGAATGTAAAAGGGGTTGGTGAAGAGGACCTGTCTTGGGAGAAATTTGAGAAATACTTCCAGAAGAAGTATTTGTCAAAAAAATATTTAAACGAGAAGACTAAAGAGTTTTATGAACTCAAGCTGGGGAAACTCACTATAGAAGAATATGTCAACAAATTCCTCGATTTGTTGAGGTATGTACCTTATATAAAAGAAGAAAAGGCAAAGGTGCAATGCTTCATCAACGGACTACCCAAGGACTACCGGAACAAAATTGAATTCGATGAGCCAAAGACCCTAGAAGGCACTATTCGAAAGGCAACATATTATCATGAACAGTTTGGACATCGGGCAGAACCTCGTGAAGGATGGAAATAGAAGAATAGTTCGGGATTTCAGGAAAAGAGGATTAAATCCCCAGGATTTAAGAACTATAAGAAGAACCCAAGAATGAGCTTCCCAGCCCGGAGTGTACACCAGCAGAATTTTCCATCCTTGGGCGGGAATAAAAATTATGGATCTGTATCAGTGAAAACTGATAACCCAAAGAGAGAACCTTTGAAATGTTGGGGTTGCGGAGAAGAACATATCCTAAGAGACTGTCCACACCGACAACAGAATAGTCGAAGAATTTATAACATCCAGGAAGCTACTACCGTCAATGATGTGGCCAGGAGTGTGCCTCAAATTTATGCAGCCTTGGATAATAACCAAGTTGACCATCAAGCTTTAGTGGTGGAAATAGAAGGTATGATTTCCTACCATCTAGTGTCTATCTTGATTGATCCTGGTTCAAATTTGAGTTATATATCCCCTAAGGTTGTTGATAAGTGTAAACTACATCCACACAAAAACACCAAGCCATGGTTGGTACAGTTAGCCACTGGCACCAAAAGAAGGGTAGCAGAGGTCATACCAGCCTGCCAATTGATGTTGGGTGAATTCCCCACCCAAGTAACCCTTAACATATTACCCCTGGGATCGTATGATCTATTGATTGGTATGGACTGGCTAGCCGCCCATAAATCCAAATTGGACTGTTACCATAAAACTTTAGAATGTGTAGGTAAAGAAGGAAAAGGGATAACCCTTCAAGGGATCCAAAAACCTGTCTCGGTGAGACAAATATCAGCTCTGCAAATGAGAAAGTATTGCCGAAAGGGATGTCCCCTATATGAAATACAGGTGTTGAAAACAATTGAAGGTGACAAACCAAGCCTTGAAGACCACCCTACCTTGAGAGAATACAGAGATGTATTTCCGGAAGAGGTACCGGATCTACCTCCGAGAAGGGACATTGACTTCTCAATAGAACTTGCACTAGGAGTGGTGCCGGTGTCTAGGACACCCTACCAGATGAGCACACCTGAGTTAATTGAACTCAAATTACAATTGAGAGAGATGATGGATAAGGGCTATATCCGGCCCAACGTGTCTCCATGGGGAGCACCAGTGCTATTTGTGAAAAAGAAGGATGGTACCCTTAGACTGTGTGTAGATTATAGACAAATCAATAAGGTAACCATAAACAACAAGTACCCCTTGCATAGGATCGATGACATGTTCGATCAATTGGGAGGTGCGTCTATTTTCTCAAAGATTGACTTGAGGTCGGGATACCATCAAGTCTGAATCAAGGGTGAATACATCCATAAAACTGTTTTCTGGACATGGTATGGTCACTACGAGTTTGTAGTAGTGCCATTTGGGTTAACCAATGTTCCTGCCACTTTCATGTGCTTGATGAACAATGTACTCAGCAAATTTCTAGACAAATTTTTGTTGGTTTTTATTGACGACATATTAATTTACTCTAAGAATAGAGAAGAGCATGAAGAGCATCTTAGGCTTGTGCTACATGCTAAGGGAACATCGGCTCTATGCCAAATTCAGCAAATGTGACTTCTTCCAGAAGCAAATACATTACTTAGGCCACGTCCTATCTGAAGAAGGGGTAGCAGTAGACCCTGACAATATCAGGTCCATCATGGAATGGCCTACCCCAAAGGATGTTTCGAATATCAGATCCTTTATGGGATCAGCAGGATACTATAGGAGATTTATAAAAGGATTCTCCAAGATTGGTTGTCCGATCACTGCCCTCCAAAAAAAGGGGACAAAATTCATGTGGACACAGAAATGTGAAGAAATATTTCAAACCCTGAAACATCTACTGACCCACGCACCCGTGCTGAAGATCGTCGATCCCGAAGCAGATTTCCTCGTGTGCACAGATCCCTGTAAGGAAGGACTCAGAGGATTACTTATGCAAGGAGGAAATGTGGTCTTCTATGAATCTTGGAAATTGAATGAGCACGAAGTCAACTATGTGACCCATGATCTAGAGCTAGACGCCATAGTGCATGCCTTCAAAATGTGGAGGCATTACCTCCTAAAAAGGAAATTTGTAATTATGACAAATCACTGTGGATTGCGATATTTGTTTGACCAACCGAAGCTCAATGCCAAACAAGCTATATGGATGGCCCTCCTTAGCAAATTTGATTTCGAAATCAAACACATTAAAGGAAAATAAAATAGGGTGGCCAATGCCCTTAGCAGAAGCATGAAAACAATTCACTTGGCAGCGGTGAGCACCTGTGAGATGGATGTCAAGGAAAGAGTCAGAAATGCACAAGAGACAGATCCATTTATCCATACCGTGACCTCATACCTACAACAAGAGCCCACCAGGGTAAAATATGAAGGCTACCAGATGACCGAACGAGGTCTGCTCACTTACAGAAATAGACTGTATATTCCAAATTGTGATGACTTGAAGAGGTTCATTATGGATGAACTACATAAAAGACCCTATACTAGTCATCTAGGATACCAGAAGATGATCACTACCACGAGGAAACAATTTTATTGGCCTGGATTGAAGAAAGAAATAACCGAATACTTGGCCAAATGCATAGAGTGCCAACAGGTTAAAGCAGAACATCGACACCTAGCAGGATTATTGCAACCTTTACCAATCCCAGAATGGAAATGGGAAACCATCTCCATGAATTTCATCACTGGATTACCAACATCGACCAAACAGAACGATGCCATTATGGTAGTGGTGGATAAATTGAGAAAGTCTACTCATTTCATCCCCGTCAAATCGAATTGAAAAGAAATAGATGTCGCCCAGGTATTCATAAAGGAGATATGAAGACTACATGGTATGCCAAAAGAGATCGTGTCTGACAGAAACTCAAAATTTACTTCCAACTTTTGGAAATCACTGATGGTTGGTTTAGAGACCAAGTTGTTGTTTAGCACCGCCTATCACCCTCAAAC
>SNQJ01S0003626.1:67262-95867 GCA_010110895.2 Picea sitchensis
TCTTAACACATTGGGATAGGTTTCAGATCCATTTGAGGACTTTTACAGGTGTTTTTTCCATAAGGAAGCTCAGAGAAGCTTAAGGCCACATGTAGAAGAGGTCATGCCCGGATGAGCCATGATCCGTTTTCAGAGTTCTATTAGTCCTTTTTGGGGTTTTTATGTATTCTGAACCCAATGGTACAGCCAATATATCCATTGGATTTGAGAAACATCTTGTAAAAGAATATTTGACAAATTAATCCCAGAGAGCCAAGTCCATTGAAGGAGGCTCAAGGAGATGTAGCCCAGAGAGGGGTGAACTCCTTTATCATCTTGTTATTATTGTGAGTTTGATGGTTTATTTGCTACAAGTCATGTTTGTTGTGTATTTATTTAAAACACATATTTAACCATTTAAAGGAAAAATTCCTCACACATGAACATTTAAAAGAAGATGTATAAACTTGGCACATAATCTATCATGCATATTTTAACACATTGAGCAAGGTCCTGAAAAGTTTATTTTAATGAAGTAGAGGGTGCTTGCATAGCATAACAAGTCAGCCCACTATTTTCAGATTAATCTGAGATATAGATCACACAGTAGGCTTAAGGGAGATAAAGAATAACTAGATTGTTAGGTGTTGTTGCGTTGGATCCACTTTGCATTTCCTTTGGTTATAAACACTTGTGTCCTGCATCCCCCTATTGCTACTTCAGGTGAGACTACATCTGCTTCGCAAGTGTTTCTGAAAGGTCCAGTAGTTAGGGCTTGTTGGTGCACTATTGAGAGTTGAACCCTAGGTCTGCCCCTGTGCCAACAAATGGTTCTGTTGCCAAGATCAGGATCTTCTTGAGGGAATGTCAAGGTGGTTTCCATCGAAGACGGATATTCAGAAGTGGATAGAAGAACAAGAAAAGGACTTCGCTGAAGCTCAGAATAAGAACCCTAATCTTAGTACAGAAGATTGGTTGGGAAGGTATATATTTACTGATATACACGATATTTTCTTTGGAGGAATTCATAAGGAGCTATATGAGCGGATAGCTAGATTAGAAGATACCCAGTTTGAGATCAAATCTAAACCACTTGTGGTTTGGACATCAACATTGATCAAGAAGGTCAAGAGAGTTGATAACATTGTGTCAAGAGAAGTAGATCACTGGTTCGATATCAATATTGGAGGGTACATCACCAAGTTTGTTATTCACGGAGTAGAGTCATACAGCCAAGTAGAGAGATATTTCTTTAAATGACCTAGAGGAAAATTTGTACACTTTTTGAAGTTGAAGATCAAGATGCTATTGTATGAGAATAACATCTTGAAGATACAATGAGTGGGTCAGATTGAAAAGCTAATGTTCAAGAACTCAGACAGCGACAACGACACAGAGGTTGGACATACATGCAGTGGGATAACCTCAAGAGAGGTCCCTCTGGTAAACCTATTTGAGCATAATCATGAACCACTAGCACAGGACGAAGGGTTCTACAGTGGAGAAGAAGAAGTGTTGTTGAATGAGAAACATTCAGGCTCCACTGGGGTAGAGGAAGAAGAGACTGAAGAACCTCGTCGAGAAGAATCAAAAACTTCAGGAACTACGCCAACTGTTGAAGTAAGTAATGTTACTCCTCCTATTGTTTTAGCGGTGTTAAGTAACCAGAGTAGTCAGATTTATCAGAGAACTCAGAGCACTGTTACCAACAATTCAGTACATACTCAGTCAAGAAACCTAGGAAGATCTATGACAGATGAAATGAGGCTACCTATATTTAGTGGAGATGAATTTGAAGATCCTAATTTGCATTGGTTCTTATGTGAGGCTGGATGGAGTATTAAGCAAGTCAATGATGAAGCAGTTAAGAGAGATCAATTTAGTACTACCTTGAGAGACCGTGCACTGAGGTGGTATATGAATTTTTCTACAATGACTGCACAGTCTAAACGTTGAATACCATCAAGATTGTGTTGAGTGCAGAGTTCAAGAAACCTAATTCAGAGTCATAGTGCATTACAGAGATGAAAGAAATCAAGTAGGGAGTAGATGAACCTGTTTGAGAGTTTGATCATAGGTTTAAGAACTTGACAGGTCGTTTGAGTTTTCAGATTCCAGATGAGCAGAGCAAGGAATGGTTCATTGTTTCCCTCTTACCACATATCAGATTTCCTCTGATGCAGTAGAAGGCTGCTTCACAGGCTGAGGCATTGGAGATCGCCATGAAACTAGAATCGACCCCTATGGGAGAATCCAACTTAGGTATGAGTCAAATTTTGAGTCAGTTAACTAGCTTATCTCTGCAGGTCGAAGATATTAAGAAAGACAAGGGAAAAGATAAAAGAGAAGACATCTGGTGTATCAGATGAAAGTCAGAGGGCCATGATAAGGAAAAATGTCCCCTATTTCATGAATACTTGGCCTCTGGATCTCTAAGCCCTTTGAAGCATGTTACTCTACCCTGGTGCGAGGTATGTAGAAATAGACATCGACCTAGTGAATGCTATTACATGCAAAAATATGTCCAGACACCTACAAATATTTATTGTACATTCTATAAATTTGTGGGGCATGATGAAAAGGTATGTAGGGATTATGACCTCTTGCACGAAAGGTCAAGAGATACATATAGGATTCAAGGCAAAGTAAAGTAGGATGGAAATGTTACGCAATTAAACTCTCCAAGAAGAGGAAACTTCAACCCTCGCGATGGATTTAGAGGAAGAGGACAAGGAGGAGGCATGGGTAGAGGTCGAGGTCAGATCATTTGTTATAAATGTGCACAACCAAGACACTTTGAAAGGGATTGTCAGAACCCTTGTACCACTTGCAGCTATTGCAACTCATTTAAACATGTTATTGAAGATTGTCCTGTGTTGTTATTCAAACTTAAGGAGAGACGAGGAGGAAACCAACAAGTACAAATAATCTCAGTAGAACCTCATGGAGAGGATCCAAAATTCATTGTTATCACTAGAGGAGGCGTTGTTATAGGAGAAGACAGAGTGACCCCAAGGAAGACTACAGAAGAATCAAGGGTCATAAGAGCTGCAGAGAAGACACAAGTGTTTGATCCGAGGGAAGAAAAGAAGACATTTGAAGAGGCAAGAAGAGAATTTGGAAGAGATCATGCTTCTTCATAAAAGACACAACCAGAAGTAAGAGAATGTGGAATGCCTTTGGCATTTGACCAGTCTGCTTCGCCCAGAGAAGGAAAAGAGGTAAGCAAGCTTATGGAATTCTTGTGTACTTTCATTAATTTGATTAAGGATGAAAGAGTTGTACAAGAACTACAAAATTTGAGTAGACAATATGAGATAGGTAGGATAGCTCCTCTATTGAATAAAGCAGTACATCAAGTATCTAGAAAGAGAAGGACAAATAAGGAATTACACCTTAATTATCATATTAGAGATTACGATATAGATTATGTGGTCCTCGACTTGGGATCAGAAGTAAATGTTATGACGAAGCAGACCTAGGTAATGATGGGAAATCCTAAGTTGATTTATTCCCCTATCAGGCCCAGGATGGCTAATCAGCAGCTAGTAAGCCTCTTTGGAAGGCTGGAGCATGTCCCTGTGGACATCGATGGGGTAAGGACATTTGCAAACTTCGAGGTGATTGAGATAGTTGATGATAGTTGTCATTATCTTGCGATGTTAGGAATTGATTGGGATTTCAATAATTCTACTGTGGTCGACTTAAATAAAAGAAGAATGACATTTGAAGGTGATGGCCTTAGGGTCATTGCACCTCTGGATCCTGATGAAGGTCGCAGATACATAGAACCCATCAGAGAAGAGGACTGCACATACGATCTAGAGAATATATATAAATTGATAGAAAGACATAAAAATTACATTAATCCTACAACATATGGGAATTTAAGCTGGTGAAGTGGCAGTGCATGCTCATCAGATTCGAAAGAAGCACTAGAGAATTGGCAGAACAAAATGTATGAATTTTTTGTGCGGAGGTGTGCCAGATTAACCAGGGAAGTTTGCTAGATTGGCACAGAAGTAAGTAACCTGCCCACATTTGATGGTTTAAATCATTTAGAAACATTCCTATTGGAGTTTGAAGAAATTGTACTAGTACAACAGAGGTTTTTGTCACTGGACGAAGCTTTAAAATCAACACCAACAAGATGGTGGGGAGCACATAAGAAGAACATCGCGGACTGGGTGCAATGTCGCACCTTGAAGACAGTACGCTTTTCAGAACAAGTCGAAGGATGCGAAGTTCGATACATAGGTCAAAGTTGTCTGAAGGACCACGTGCAAAGTTGTGAGGAGGCATGGAGAAACATTCCTCAGGAACAATGAGTGCATAAATTCATCAGCACTTTGGACACAACGCCTATTAATTGGTATCTGCAAGCAGAACTGCGCCTCACCACTTTAGGTTGGTATGGTATCAATCAGAACTTTGTAGCTACATTTTTTTTGACAGTCAGTATCCCACGGTAGATCAGCCATTATAGGTTGTAATATAGAAAGTCTTTGAGGAGGCACATAGCCTCCCTGTTGAGCAAGGAGAGGATGAATGGATTGTACCTCTTCAGAAATTGCAAGGCTGTTACAATATCAATGCTGATGAAGATGATTATCCTAGGAATGTGAACATCGTAGAGACAGAGGGACAGAGAGACATAGAAGGACCAGGAGTTGAACTACCTTTTATTGGACAACCAATCAAAATCAAGAAATTTAATATTAGAACAGAGCAAGCACCTAAGATCACAAATGTTGGAGAATACTGGGATGTTGCCACTATTGACAAGATCACAGAACTACTGCATGAATATCATGATTTATTTCCAACCAATTTTACCGACATGAAGGGAATTAAAGGGCACATGGGAGAAATGAAAATCCCCTTGAAACCAGAAGCAAGGCCAGTCAAGAAGATACCCTATAGATTGAATCCCAAGTATAAGAAGAAAGTCAAAATTGAATTAGAAAGAATGTTGGAAGCAAGAATCATAGAACCTGTTGAAGAGTCAGAATGGATTAGCCCTATGGTGGTTCAAGATAAGAAAACAGGAGAAATCATAACCTGTGTAGACTTAAGGAAACTAAATGATGCATGTTTGCATGATCCATTCCCTACATCGTTTAATGACGAAATGTTAGATAATGTGGGATGACAGGAAGTTTACTCCTTCATAGATGGCTTTTCAGGTTATCACTAGATCAGGATTGCCAAGGAAGATCGCCATAAGAACACATTTGCAATAGAATGGGGTTCCTACCAGTACACAGTGATGCCTTTTGGATTGAATAATGCACCAACCATCTTTTCTAGGGTGGTGGTTGAAGCATTCAAGGAGTTTTTACATAAATTTTTGGAAGCATATTTTGATGATTGGACTATTTTTAGCTTATTGCAAAATCATATTGAATGTTTGAGACTAATGTTGGATAAGTGTAGAAAATGTCAGATTTCCCTGAACTTGAAGAAGTGTATCTTCTTCTCACCCTTTGGAGTGCTACTAGGCCATATTGTGTGTAAGCAGGGGTTGCAGGTAGATCCTGCCAAGATTGCCATCATTGTTAATCTACCCCCCCCTTCGGTTAGACAGTTGCACACTGCATTGGGATATACTGGATACTACATGAAGTTCATCAAGGGCTATGCGCAAATAAAAGAACCCATGGAAAATCTTTTGAAAAAAGATTGTCAGCTTCAATGGTTAGACGAATGTCAGTAAAGCTTCGACACATTGAAACAGAAAATGGTCAATGCGCTATTCTGGTTTTCCCAGATTGGAGTAAGGAATTTCATGTTCATGTCAATGCATAATATATTGCATTAGGAGCAATGTTAGCAAAACCAGGAGCAGGAGATATAGACCACTCGTTAGCCTTTGCTAGCAAAAATCTCTCTACAACTGAGATAAATTACACTACCACTGAGAAAGAAGGTTTAGCCATGGTGTATGCACTGCAGAAGTTTCATCAATAATTGTTGGGAGGACATTTTAAGATGTTCACTCATCACTTTGCATTGAAATACCTAGTCAACAAGCCACTGTTGGGGGGAAGAATATGCAGATGGCTATTGTTATTCCAGGAATATGATTTTGAGATTGTGGTCAAGCAAGGAAGAATGAACAAGGGACCCGACCACTTGTCTAGGTTAGAACATGGAGAGGAACCTACCAGTTTGGAGGATACACTACCAGATGCACAGTTGTTGGTCATCATAAAGGTTGATGATCACTTCACCGAGATAGTTCAGTTCCTGTCAATAGGAATGTCACCTCGCGAATATACAATCGTTCATAAGAAACAACTGGTAGTTTGTGTTGTAGATTTTTCACTTATAGATGAACAACTATATAAGATGGGACCTGATGAGATATTAAGGAGATGCATTATGGAGGCAGAAAGACCACCAATTCTAGCTGAATCACATGAAGGAATCGTAGGAGGACACCATGCAGGAAAAGAAACAACGCAGAAGGTTCTTAGAGCTGGCCTTTGGTGGCCCACTTTACACAAAGATGCTAAGGAATACTACAAAGCCTGTGATGTATGCCAAAGAGTTGGGAAACCTTCCAGAAGAGATGAGATGCATTTAGCACCTCAGCTAACCTTACAATAATTTGAGAAATGGGCAATTGATTTTGTGGGACCTATCAACCCACCAGGAAAGCGCACAGGAGCTCGATAATCACTACGACAGAGTATTTGACTAGATGGGAAGAAGAAAGAGAAGTTAAGGACTGTAGTGCAACTACAACTACACAGTTCATATTTGATGATATCATAACCAGGTTTGGATGCCCAAAGATCCTTATGAGTGATCAAGGAACACATTTTATTAATAAGATTATTGAAGCCTTGACTCAAGAATTTGAATTTCACCACCAGAAGAGCAGTCCATACCATCCACAAGTGAATGGTACAGTCGAAGATTTCAATAAAATCTTGGAGACAGTGTTGATGAAGATTTGCAGTGTGAATAGGGATGATTGGGATTTGAGAGTACCAACAATATTATGGGCCTATAGAACCACTTGCAAGAAGCTGGAAATGTAGACTCCCTTTAAGTTGGTTTATGGTCTAGAAGTAGTAGTATCTATGGAATATTTGGTTCCTAGTCTAAGAATTGCAACATTCACATTTATGGATGACACTGGCGCTATTCAAAACAGGTTCACGCAGTTGGTGGAACTAGAGGAACACATATTCATTGCAGGATTTCATCAGCAGGTATAGAAGGTAAGAAAAAAGGCTTACCATGACAGGCATATCAAGAAGAAAGCATTCAAGCAAGGATATCTGGTATTGGTATATGACAAAACGTTCATGAAGCATCCAGGGAAGTTCAATATACACTGGCTTGGGCCATATGAGGTTTCCTATGTTACAGAAGGAGGAGATGAGGAGTTGAAGACTTTGAATGGAAAATGGAAGGAAGGTTTAGTGAATGGAAGCCGGTTGAAATTGTACTATGACAACCATCTGCTTCACAACTCTCAGTAAAGGCACAAGAAGAAGGGTCTAGGTACCAGGTGTAGTTGAAACTAGGTACCAGACACAGAAAAGACAGTCTGCACATAGTGGGGAGGGACAAAGAAGAATGCACAGGCTACTCCGCGCAGTCTAAAGTCTAAGTCAAATAGAAGGTTCAGACCTACAGTGCCTTGAGACGAGTCACATGTGAGTGTTGGGGGCTTGTTGGCCCTTGGTTATGTAAGAAAGCAAAGATTAAGGAATAAAGGCGAAGTACGAGCTACGCGGAAGGCACATTGTCTGAGAATGGGTCGAAGTGGTCAAAGAAGCAGGAAAGAAGGAGAAAAGTAAGGGAAAATGAGTCATTAGATGAGAATATTGAGGAGAATAGATCAACAAGGAAGATGGATCGTGGAAAACTCATCAAGTGGAAAAATCCACCAATGGATTCTTTGGAGCACCTCATAGGAAAGAAGGAAAGACAGGATGGCGAAGCCCTGAAAACGTGGGTCAAGTTGACCTAGGGTTTTAGACATCTAGGGTTTTGGTATCTAGGGTTTTGACACCTAGATGTTTTTCATGTAATGTATAAGTAAAGGTCCAGAGGACCTGGGATGGGTTCATCGGTGTTGTTGTTTGTTGCTTGTTTTGAGTTGGTCATTGTGAATTAAGAGAGTGATTATTGTCGTTGTGTAAGAGAAGTGTTGTGTGTGAGAGAATTCTTGTATTTTAAGATCTTCAGCTGGGTGCAAAGATCAACCCTGCAGCTGGGTGTGCAGGGAGGGGAGAGAAGGAGAGAAAGAGAGAGAGATCAACAAGCTAAGTGCGCAGATAGAACTGTATGTTTTCATATAATATCAAGAAACACAGTTCTGTGGATGTAGCCCTAGGGAGAGGGTGAACCACGTATATCTTGTTGTTCTATGTGATTGATGTTGTGTTACTTTGCTTCGTTTTATTTTTTTATTGCATCATTGTGTTAGATCTAATATATATCTCACGTAGTAGGATTAAGGGAGATAAGAATAACTAGGTCGCTAGGTGTTTTTTCCTTGGATCCACTATGCATTTCCTCTGGTTGTCGACACCTGTGTCCTGCAAACCCCTATTGCTACTTCAGGTGAAATTGCATCTGCTTCACAAGTGTTGCCGAAAGGGATAGCAGTTAGGGCTTGTTGGTGCGCTATTGAGCGTTGAACCTTGGGTCTGCCCCTATGCCAACAAAGTATGTTGAGAAATCCTTTTGAGTTCAATCTTGAAAAAAATTTGAGTCGCAGTACCAATTTTGTTGAGAGCTATGGAACTCAGATGGAGTCAACATTGAGATGTAAGGATTGTATCTGAGGGTCAAGTGACAATATGTGGAGGTTGGTGCGACCCTATTCAGCCTCATGGAGTATGGCATACTTTTGATGTAATGTGCACAACACCCTATTAATTTGATGAATAATAATAAAAAGAAGAATATCTTTGTGGACGTAGCCCGGGGGGGGTGAACAACAGTAAAACCTATGTTAATGTGTGAAATGTTGTCTTTTATGCTTTGATATGCTTTTATGTTGAATGGATACATGGAATTTTCAAGGTTAATTTGCATCATGCACTAGATTAGACATGTTATATTATGCAGAATGAATGTTAAAAGATGAATAAATGGTAGAACTAAATGACGGTATGGTAGAATGCATGTTGAAATAGAATAAGTCTAATATGCCTAACATTCCCATGATTTCCATCCCTTCCATGATTGTAGACACTTGGGTCATGCAATCACCCATAATCCATCTCAGTTAAGACTACATTGTGCACTCTGTGTGCATTGTTGCCTTCTAGTTTACCAGAGGGGTTGATGGTTTCTAGGGTTTTGTTGGAGAGCTAAGGTATAACTCAGGTAAACCCATACATCCAACACTACCTACAACACACTCGATGTAACTTCCTCTTCTATCTCTCACAATATCCTCTCTCATAATACAATAATCACACTCATGCATAGTCATAATACAATTCCCTCATAAAACAAGGTTGCCTTCTAGGGTAAAAAACCTTAACATAGCTTCTATCGATAGATCTGCGACTTTATAATGAATAGTCCATATTGACTAGGAAATTACAATATTTTACAAGGAAATTTTCCCCAAAAATATTCCTCTCCGGGACTCCACCCCCAAACCCCCATGCCCCCTAGCTAGGGGAGAAAGATGCATTTATAAGGAATATTGAAGGTATGGTAGACATTACTCATGGACAAATATAGATAATAAGGAGAGACTTCAATATGATCCTATCCTTGGATGAGAAAAGAGGAGGTACGCACAGACTAGATGCTGAAAGCGCCAACTTCAACTCTCTAATCCACACTCTGCACTTGATAGATATGGAAAACACTAATGGTGAATTCACATGGAACAATAATCAATCATGCTTCTAGCAGATTTCTTTCTGCCTGGATCTCTTTCTTATTTCTGAAGAAATGATGATGAATGGTATAGCCATGGAAGCAAGAATTATAACAGTAACAGGATCAGATCATTGGCCCATCTATCTTTGGGTTGATGTCATCAACACTCCTAAGCGTAAACCTTTTTTCTTTGAAAAAATTTGGCTTACAAATCAGGACTTCCAAGAGAACGTGGGCCAATGGTGCACCAATGCAACGATATCTAATGGTACTTTGATGTATAGATTTCAACAAAAACTCAAAAAATTCAAACAACACCTGAAATATTGGAATAAAACTACCTTTGTAAATATATTCCAAGCAAAGAAAGACCTCAAGCAACAGATGCAAAACATTCAACATGAAATTATCACTCATGGGGTGACCGAGAAGCTAAAATAAGAGGAGACCCAAATCAAACGAAAGTTGAATGAAAGATATGTCCAAGAAGAAATGTTATGGCACCAAAAGTCATGCAAAAGTGGCTTAAAGAGGGGGAAAATAACAAAAAAAAAATCATCGATCTATGATTTAGCATAGGCACATAAACCGTATCTCCAGCTTGGAGGGCTCCCGGGGTCAACCCATATTGACCCACTCGGAAATAGAAAAGTAACTTGAGGACTATTATAAGGACCTCTTAACATAGCCATGTCAAGATAGATCATACACGTGTTGTGGTGAATTACCCCCCAAGGATAGGTGAAATCCCCTTTGGATCAGGTTTCCTTTGATCTAAGACAGAAGGAAAAACAATTGGACACTAAATCCCCCCCTTTTAACCTATTCTATGTTTTCATGCATGAGAGAGAGAGAGAGAGAGAGAGAGAGAGAGAGAGAGAGAGAGAGAGAAATGGCTTACCTCTTTCCTGTAGGTTGTCCCCAATACTCCAATTGTTAGAATTTATCTCTAATATCTTGATGTGGAAGCACCTCCTTCAAGAGATGAGACAACTCTCTTATGCTACTATATATCGTTAGATAATAGTAAATCTATCTATGTAGAATAAAAACAAAGAGAAACATTCATGCAATTATTTGAACAAGATACAATTAAGGGAATAGTCAAAGTTTCATATTAATAATGGAAAACATGAAAAAACTTACAACTTTGTGATGTTGTTCTAGCATTCCTCCAAACTTCTCCTTTCCATCCCCTTCATGCACTACCATTCGACAGGTATGATGTTATGAACTACCCTCTCCCTCCTTTCACCTTAGAATGCCCTCATTATTTAGGATTTGGAAGCTTAACGTCCATGGATTATTTTTGGAAATGGTTGAGGATTTAGCTCAATAAGTTGTGATTTTTCTTATCTCATGGATGTTAAGTTTTCCTAATATGGAGCCATAAGATATGACTCGCATCCTTGACCCAAACTAACCTCATCCTCTCAGAACTGACCCTTAGAACAAGGTGGGCTATTTGTAACCTCCTCTAACCACTTCAACGCTCCCCCAACACTGAACATATGGAGTTGACAACGCTCCCTTATAATCGGGAAAGGAGTGTTGACAAGAGTTCAACGCTCCCTATATATGGGCAGGGGAACATTGACATTCAAACATGGTCAAAATATCAAGGTAAAAGTAACATTTAACATTGACATTCAAACATGGTCAAAATATCAAGGTAAAAGTAACATTTTGACCTCCAAATGATGTATTTCTCATCAATCATGTTTAGGGAACATGACAAGTACTCCCACATGATGATAAATCTATGACATTTAAGTGCAACACTTAGTAGAATGTGATACATAAGTGTGACACTTATTAGTAAGGAAAATTGACACGAGTGTTGACAAGAGTTCAACGCTCCCTATATATGGGCAGGGGAACATTGACATTCAAACATGGTCAAAATATCAAGGTAAAAGTAACATTTCTACCTCCAAATGATGTATTTCTCATCAATCATGTTTAGGGAACATGACAAGTACTCCCACATGATGATAAATCTATGACATTTAAGTGCGACACTTAGTAGAATGTGATACATAAGTGTGACACTTAGTAGTAAGGAAAATTGACACTTAGTAGAATGTGATACATAAGTGTGACACTTAGTAGAATGCGATACATAAGTGTGACACTTAGTAGTGTGGGAATTTGGTGTGCAACAACGTCATAAGGAAAATCACCCATCACATACCAACTCTTATCTCAGAGGAACAAAATGTGACCCTCACTAGATCAGTTACCTTGGAAGATGTGGATACATCCATAAAGGAAATTCTAGACGAGAAATCACCTGGACCAGATGGTTTCACTACAAATTGTTTTCACCACTATTGGAATATAGTTAGAGAAGAGGTTTGGAAACTCATTGAATATTCCAGGTTCTCAGGTCAAGTGCTTATGTTACTCAATGCTACTTTTCTTACTCTAATCCTGAAGGAGGAGCGAGTCACACATCTGAAGAAATTCTAGCCCATAGCTTTATGTAATGTTATCTACAATATTTTAACCAAGGTAATTTCCCTAAGAATGAAACCTATTCTTCCATTTATCATTTCAAAGAAGCAATCGGGATATGTGGAAGGACATCAAATTATGAACAACATCATCCTAGCACAATAGCTAATTCATTCCATAAAAACTTCATGTATGTATGGCATGCTAATCAAATTGGATATTTCAAAATATTTTTATAGATTAAGATGGAAATATATTTGTTCTATCCTCTTAGCATTTGGTTTCAATGCTAACTGGGTTTAATAGATTATGAATCTCACCTCATCATCCTTCTTCTCTATCCTGGTCAACGACGTTCCATCATTTTCCTTCTCCCCCATACATGGAATATGTCAAGGGGATCCTCTCTCCCCATTCCTCTTTGTCATAATGGTTGGAGGCCTAAGTCGCTTTATCAAAGTGGCCATTAATGAAGGTTCTATAAAAGAACTTCCCCTTCATGGACTACAACCCCTATCTGTCATGGCCAATTTGTGGATAATACTTTAATGACCAACTCCCCTACTGTCCTAGAAGCCAGGTGTATTCTCAACATCTTGAATGACTTCAATGTCAACTCTAGCACTTCCTTCAATACTGATAAATCCCAAAAACGTTTCTTCAATACCCCTTGAAAAATTCAAGACAATATCACCAAAATCCTTCATTTCACTCAAAGATCCCTTCCATCCAAGTACCTTGGCATCCACTCATCGACAATGTTCTCAGCAATAGTTCCTGGGAGGGACTATTAGCTACCCTGGAAAAAAGACTCAACTCTTGGACCTTTTGATCCCTCAATTTACCTATTCTTTTGGTCCATATCAAATATGTTCTCCAAGCCATTCCTTTGTATAATAGTTCCATGCTATCTGCACCTAAATTCATCCTAAAATACATAAGAAACATCCAAATAAATTTCCTATGGAAAGGCACCAAGGAGGGTCATAAATGGGATCTTGTAAGTTTGGAAATGTTATGCAGGCCAAAGCTTTCGGGAGGTCTAGGGCTGAGAAACCCCTTTGATCCTCAAAAGGTTTATGGGAGCCAAAAAATGGTGGTGTTGGCTAAAAAATATAGGAGACCTATGGGCTCATATCTAGTGGAGAAAATATACCCCAATGACAGAAGAACTATATCTCATAATATGGAATGAGGATAAAGTTGTTTCCCTAATTTGGAACACAACAAGAAATAACCACTCCTTGGTTCGTGACCACACATTTTGGGAAATCCAAAGTGGACATGAGGCGTTGTTTTGGACAGACACATGGAAACAAAAACCCCCTATTTCTAGCCAAGATCATCTATCCAACATCTGAACTAAGACGCAACAACTAGGCTTGAGCCATGTAGTGGACTACTAGTTACCTAATCACCCATCTTCCATGTGGAGGCAATGGAGATCTTCATTACCTGACCTCAACCCAATAATCAATATTGACATGAAACTGTGGTAGGATGTGGTGCTCCCAAAAAATATTCATGTCAAGGAAGGACCAGACATCCTTCGATGGAGGTATCGACCGAAAGGCTCATTCTCCATCAAAGAAACTTATGAACTCAAGGCGTATTTTTCCAACATGCCAAAGAATATCATCTATAATAATATATGGAAGCTCAAACTCTGTCCCAAGGTTTGCACCTTTCTCTGTATGGTAGTGCACATGCGCATACTCACTTGGGATAATCTCATAAAGTTAGGTTTCATGGGACCCTCTTTCTACCCTCTTTGCCAACAAAAGGAAGAAACTCTGGAGCACTTACTCAAAAAGTGTCACTATAGCTCTCTCATTTGGAATCAAGCTACCCAGATCATGAAAAACTCAGATCATCAGACAAACAACATCAATAAAACTATCGCCAACTGGAGACTCTCATATTTTAAAAACCAGATCCTCAACATAATCTGGCAACTAATTCCAGGCCTTGTCCTCTGGAAAATATGGAAGGAAAGAAATCAAAGGATCTTTAGATCCAAATAGTTACATTGGGGTGACATCTGGACCAAAATTAAGGATTTCATTCTAGAAATGGTCAGAATAAAAAAATGGATGAAAGAGGACCTAGCTTGTGACCACAATGAATAAACTATCTGTCTTCAATGGGACCTCTGTATGGAACCTATGTCGAATCCTCTTCCCAATAAATTTATTTCCTTAGAAATAAAGAACCACTGGAGTTTCCCTCCCCAAGGATTTGCTAAACTAAACTTTGATGGGGCTTCTAAAGGAAATTCAAGTCCAACAAGCTTTGGAGTGGAAATCAGGGACGCTCAAGGCTAGATATTCTTGATGGAAGACAACCTGGAATTTGACACCAATAATGGAGAAGAATTGTTAGCCCTTATCAGAGGTATTCAAACTACCATTCAAAGGAAGTCATTATGGATAGTAGTGGAAGGAGACTCACAAATCATTGTGATTATGTTATCCGAGCTTCTAAATGGTGCAACACCAGGTAAGGTCTCCCCAAGTTGGAGACTTCTCAATAATATATAGGTTCTCAAATATCTCCTCTTTCCCAAAATGGTCTTGATCCCCTTCCATGTTTGAAGGATGTCCAACTAGCTAGCTCATAAGCCTTCCAACATAGGAGTCTCAAGGGGGGAAATGGATTGGGAATGCAATCCTCTTCTCAGTCCTGAGGATCCCCTCCTCCTTGAATGCATTGATCTCACAAAGAAATAAGTACCTTACCTGGATGGGTTATTATCCACGACATGACGTGCATTAACCTACAATATGGAGGATCTCCCACTTGGAATTAGATGCCATTAACTACCTCGAAAACCATGGCATCCCCCTCCTATGACATACATATTGTATTTTTATTAAACATGGACTTAACAACATGGTCCTTTTGGTTAAATGACTATGGACAAGCTGATGTTGGTGACGATGGTGGAGGTACCACATAATCATGGAAATTACTCCTACACCTGTGGAAAAATACATGAACGTGAGGGCATTTATAGTCACCATTTATGGAATTTGAAATCAGAGCTAGCCAAGTGATGAATTTAAATTTGGTGGTCGACACAAATGGAGGTATCTCTCCTTCATTTTTATTCCAATGGTTTATATTCAGGAAATCCTCGTGGTTTGATAGAGATCCCATTCTAGCATGGGTAGCAATACTCGTTGTTCTAAAACATAATGATCCTTGTTGGAAGGAAGTTCAACCTCCAACAATGCGCAACATCCACCTGAAACATCCACATAATGGACATGCCACATTGAATGGTTTGATGCGGAA
The DNA here is from genome assembly GCA_010110895.2 of Picea sitchensis. Lineage (NCBI taxonomy): Eukaryota > Viridiplantae > Streptophyta > Pinopsida > Pinales > Pinaceae > Picea > Picea sitchensis. Next base: position 82,863 of record SNQJ01S0003626.1, read on the forward strand.
GGTTGCTCCTTGGGATATGGTCCTATGAGTGTTTCTCTACCTCAGCCACCAGTAGGAAGTCCACCAGGGGGGGATCAACCACCAACAAAGATGCTCTCAATCGATCCAAATAAGGAGTGATATGATAAAGAAAAAAAAATGAAAAAAAAAGAATAAAATACTTAGATGAAAACCTCACTGAGATATCTAGGACAAGTCTTTGATTGAAAACCTCAATGGAAGCATTATCAAACATGATAAATTTAAAAGAAAAAATATTCATCGGGAAAACATCCCAGAGGCTCGATGAGGCAAGACACTAATGAAAACCAACAATGGCACCCTTGTCTTGAGGAAAACAAAAGAAAAAAGAAAAAAGAAAAAAGAGAAAAAATGGAATACTATAATAATTTGTATGTTTTGAAGGTACCAAGGAACTTCATATCAACAAGTTTTTGCACAAGAAGCAAAGTATTAGAAACATGCAATCATTTACAACAATAACATATCAGTAAGCATTTCAAAAACTTTCTGCACATCCAATCATCATTTCCGTAAATAACACTTTCGATATTATCATATATAGGGTCAAAATAAAAATATCTTTGCTTCTCTCCATTATTTTACATTTCCCATTTTACCAATTTGCATTTGTTTCCTCCTCTTTCCCAAGTTAAAATGATCTATAAGATAATCTATAGGAAAACATAAATTCATATAGGGTCATTTTGAATAAATGAAATTTAGGTTTCCATCACATAAAATATTGTTGTCACAACCATATTAGCACTATCGGCATCAACACAATCAAAATAAACAAAATCTCACCCTCTGTATTGTTTGCAAGAATCCTACAGAATCCCCTGCATCCTATAGGAAAAACTTCAAAAATAATAAAAAAGATACAACAAAGTACTCTATTAAATTCAAAGGAATTCTACAATTACAAAATCCTCAAAATGGTATAGCAACAAAGAAAAAATGCAAATTTATATCTTCCTAATTTCTATAGGATACTCAGTCCCTATAAAATAATTCCAACATCTCGCAAAAAAATATTCAAATCAACATGCATGGCATTTAGCATGTTCATAAGCCAACAAAAGATCCTGAAGGTAACCTAAGGTATCACCACAAATTCCTGCTCTCTATACTTTTCATTTTTACAACATATACACATTCAAACTCATACATATTAGTCGTGGTCAATATTTAAAAGAAATGAAAGGTGAGAAGAACGAGGATGTCCTTGTACATCATGTTGGGGGGGAGGCATGATTCGTGGTTAAATGAAGTGACACATCAATCGAGCTGACGAATCATTCAAATGAACTCAAATATCATAGAAACGCAGGGTAATAAGTATGCAATCATCATACCGAGAACTAGAGTTAAGATAGGAGATAAGTCTGAAATTCACACTCATAAGTAAGAGTTAAGAACGTAGCCACCATTTTCAAAGTTTCCAAAATGCATAGGAGTCTTTTAGCAATGTAGAGAAACAAAGAACATGAGCTAGCAAAACAGGTTCAATTCAGGAAAAGAACTAACCAGAGACTCTGGGGTTCCCTACAGGAAGGTAGTAGTTGACTATTCAAGCATTTTTCACAAGAATTTTTTATATCATTGTTGTCACTATCTCATTGTTGTTTAAATTTGCTTGATGAACAACATGTGGTAGAAATGTTTGTTGGGTCTGCTCAGTAATTTCATGGGTGATGCTCGAATTACATAGTCTTGTAGAAATTGCTCAGAGAATTGAATTACACAGTCCTTTAGAAACTTCTTAAAGAAAAACCCTCTCTCTCCTTGATTTTTATCTTGACCCATTTGAAGCCATGTTGTATTCAAATTATCATTGATGTTTAAAAAAAAAAAAAAAACTTTTCTCTAGTCACCTCATCTCTCACATAAATTTCCCTGAAGAACAGAGTAAAAAAAAAAAATTGTTTCCTACCTTCTACAAGAAGGCATATTCCATAATTTCACAGTGCTTCTCTCCTCATGTATCATACTTTGTGCATGTATATATATATATATCATTGACTGACTATTTTCAGAAGCCATGGGAGCAGGGCTCAACAAGAGGGAACCCAATGAACCCTAAAAAATATATGATAATCCTAAAATTGTTGAAATTTTCCAAAGAAACTTTGATAATCCTAAAATTGTTGAAATATTAAGAGGCTTTGATAATGAGATATCCTTAGAATTTTCAGTTAAATTCCATAATATTTAGGAACAGGAATATGTAATAGCAACAAGGGGTTTGGAGATTACATTAAATGAATCATTCATCAGTAGAATATATAGCCTACCAATGGGCCTTTCTTGGGATAAGGAAGAAATACAGGAGGTCACTAATGCTAAAAAATTATTCTTCCACCCAAATTAAAGGCCCCAAGAAAATAAAAATGAAATCAAAAGAGAAATCCTCCCTCACTCTTGTCCAGAAGTGGCCTATCACATTATCAAGTATGTCACTTATGAGGGGAGGATGAGTGTAGTTTACGCCTATCATTTCATAAACCTTCACAACTAAGGCATTTCTACAATCAATGACCAACCAACAACCTCAACCTACCTTACTTCCTCCTTCAATCCCTAAAGGATATTAATACCAACATGGTGAAGAAGGGAAAACATGAGTTCTTATCCCATCATGGACTCATCAAGATTATAGTATCATATGTCTTAAGGAATATGAAACACATATTTTTGTGGGAAAACTTTGTATATATGGACAAACAAGCATTTTTGGAGGTACAAGAAAAAATGAGATAGCAAATCCAAGAGAAATAATAAGAAGAGAAGGTTGATAAACCCAAGAAAACATCCAGACCAAGGTCCTCAAGACATCAGAAAAACAAGAAACTAAACGTAGAAAAAGAGGACAAGGAATTTGTTGACACCCTAACAACATTAAGAACCACATCTATCATCCCATTTAATATCACAAGTGCTTAACCTATTCATCCTAGAAGAAGGAGGTCCTATAGGATAATAAAAAATTCAAAAGTAGGGGATTCCAAAGTTGATTACAACCCTCTCCACTCCAATCAAAATTGAGGAAGTAAAGGACTCACCTAGTCCACAAAAACTGTAGAAATCTAAAGGAAAACACCCCAAGGAGAAACATCAACCCCGGAAGAAAACCCGTTGACAATAGAAGGGACTTCCAAGACTAAGACACCAGTAGAACAACTCCTTTATGCCACCATGTTGGAACTCGAGAAATCCAAGTTTGAAGCCATAAAGTGGAAAATAATGGCAGAAAACAAAAAAGTGAAGCAAAAGGAAGAGGCCCACGAAGAAATGGAAAGACAACTTCAACACCTGCAAGATAACTTTTAAATAATGACCATGCAGAAGGTGGAATATAGTCAAAATATCAAGGTTGAAAATTAGAAATTAAATCAAAGACTGGATGAAGCTAAGAGGGAGTCTGTTGTCAAAAATGAAAGAATAGAGATCATGGAAACTTCCATGGAGACCATAGCCAAAGTATCCATGGAGATGTTAGAATGTAGACAATATGCTAGATCATATTCCTTGTTCCTCAAGGATAAATGGCATAAGAATAAAATTGCAAGTCTATCCCAACAAGTGAGATATAACCTATACAAACCTAACGATTTATTGGATTCTTATCAAAACTACAACGTGGAAGAGAAGGAAATTATGTGTGAGTTCTACTTACACAATATCGTCCTCCCACACCCCTACAAATGGAACCCAAATCCGTATGTAGGGGATGTTAAAATTATGGCTCTTACATCTTGGTTGAGACATGAAGAAATGAGGGTAGTTGAGCTGAAGAGGTATAAGAAATATGAACTTCACAACCCCCTATGGATTAGAGATGAAGCAGCAAAGCCATGAGAGGTCACAGATAATCATAGAATCCTTTCCACGGACAAGGAGATAGTTTCAATATGAGCAACCAAATAGGTGGAAGCAATGGCACACCTAGAGGATACCTTGAGGATCTTGAGTGAGGAAGCAACATAAGCTTTCCACAGGAGGTAGCACTCCTTGCCTCACAATATACAAGTAATAGAACCTCACTCATCAAATTATATACATATTTCCTTCCTCATAACACCTTGGTACAAGGAGACCATGAGAAAATTGAATATTGGACTAAGAATGAACCCCCCTCTCCTCCTTCTTGTTGCACCAATGGTTGTTATCAATAGAGAAGAATAAGAGGCAGAGTGGGCAGAGATAGTAAAGACCAAGGGATACCATGAAAAACAATCAATCACCAGGTACATATCATGGGATTTTAGGTAGGAGCACAATGAGCAACATGATGGTAGAAAGTACCAGGATGTTGGGAAACAACAACAAGACATTGAGCAACAACATAACAGTGGACATAAATTCAATGGACAACAACAAGAACAGTGAGAGAAGGAAGACAAAATTTTGTTGCACAAGGATGTGTAATATTTTTAGTTGGGTGGTAATGATGGGCATCAACATTTCCTATCTAGAAGGCCCATCATAGACACATTTTGACCTCGATATACCTAATAATTCGCTTTAAATTGACCATATTTAATAGTAGTTATGGGTATTTTTGCATGTTTCTTAAATGGATGGTTTTGAAGATGGAATTTTATGAGTAATGGTACCTTTTTTTATCTAATATTCATAGTAACATATGTGTGTAGCACTAATCAAGAAATTCGAACCACCCTTAAGCAGAGGAAGGTCCCAAGAATCAAGGGGCCTTGTACCCCACCTACCTCCAGGAGTGTTGCTAATATATTGATGACCAATCCTTGTTGACTAAAGCTCAAAAATATGAATATATTGAGGAAGGATGGGCTGCCCCCTTGTTACCTCCTTGATCCAAAGGAAGAGGTCAAGTTCCAAATTGTATAAATATGCCTCTAGTGTAGAGATAAAGGGGAAGAAGCTAAGAAATCTAAATATTTCATTAGTTTTTGTTGAAGAAATATTTTTGAGAGTTGGAGCTATGCTCATTATGTACAAATGATATTGATTAATAAAATTTCCTTTGTTCCTGTCTTATTAGATTTTTTAGAGGCTCCTTGTTTTGCTTGGGTAGGGCCCACTCAAGAGGGCTCAAGGACCCTGTTGTGTTCTCTTTCTTTTTCTTTCATGTTAGTGTGTTATAAATCAATTTCTCGATTTCTCGTAAAGGATTTGATAGTTATTCACATAAATCTGTAAATTTTGTTTAGATGGTTAGAAACTATAATTTTCAGCAGGTTTTCTTGTAGAAGTGGTTGGAAATCCATTGGGATGCTCAAGGGAATCTTTGCAGGGCTACAAAACTTACTTGCATCGCATTGCATCTTATTCTAGATTTGTCCATGTTTAGGAAGTTTTTTTACAATATCTTTAGGACTCTTTTCATTATCTTGTAGAAGTTTCATGTAGGACTGTTACAGTTCCTATAGAATTGTCACAACTCCTATAGAAAATTCATGTAGGATAGTTTTAGCTAAAGTTTCTTGAATTTCTTACCTATCTTTTCATGAAGTTAGCATTAGTTAATACGTTAACAAAACGAATTGATATAGGATCAAGGGTTAAGTGTAATTAGGTTCATTTATTCCATGCAATAGTCCATCCTTTTCCATGCAAATGTTTTTCATGAAACGAAATTTGTTTCTCTTATTTGCAATAAGTTTGATTTCTTCTTACAACTCAATGTGTTTCCTTTCATGCAATTAGAATAAATTTATTTATTGCATATGGATTAGTTGCTCTCTTCATTTGGTGTGCTTCAATTCATACAAGTAGCTTAAGTTTTTCATGCAATTCAAATTCCCATGCACAAGTTACAATCAGATTTCATCCATTAAACCCCTTGACTAGTTCAGACCTAGGTTGTTGTCAGTGGAATCTACATATACTTTTCACATCACCTCTAAATTTTGTACGATCCCCGGGTTGACAACTAAAGTAACAAGATAAGGAGATACTAACATTATTAATGTTATTCCAAGGCCCACCACTGCTTTTGCCTCTTAAATCTATCCCTAGGGTGTTTTGAGGAATTGTTGCTTGAACATGTTTTCTTTTCTTATGAGTTGCATTCTGTGATGATTCATGCTTGATTTGGTTTTGATTTCTTCTTTGATCTTTGATCCTTACTTTGATCTTATGTTTTCACCTCGCTTGGTTTCCTTGAAGTATTGTCTTTGTCATATAAGGTGGTGAAGGTAAGCTTGCATTTGTGAAAATTATGGAGGCTTATGAGATTAAAGATAAATAGTTTTATTCCTGGAAATGATTTGATCTGGGCCTATGATAATATGCTAATAAACAAAGTCTCACAAAATGATTTTTCAATTTTCAATCTTGAATATGAGTTTTGTTGCATCATAAAAATTGTCACATTATGCTTTGTTGCTTTTATTTTTTTCATGCGTAATCATTGGATCACTTGAATATGATTTCTTTTGTCTCCATTGATACTATTTGAAGAATCATTTGAAATTATTGAAATCATCTCACACATCTAGTAGAATTAAAATTAGGTTTTTGTAAAGCTTCAACATTATCACCAATGAATTGGTTTCAATGCTAAATCAAGTAAGTTGAGCATTTTGGCGAATCAAAATAATTCAACTGGAGCTTAGACATATCCAACTCAATATGTTCCTTAAAGTTTTTATATAAGAGATTGGGAGCGAGTTAATGGTTTTCAATTTGATCAAAGAATATTTTTTTATGAAGCCTATACTTTCATTAAAAAATGTTTTTCAACATAGTTGTGCTCTTTGGTGAATTTGATTATTTTTCTCGTGAATCACACAAATTTTGGTTTTTGATGTCCACAAACTCATTTTGATTGTCAAATATGCTACTTGCAAACATGATAACATGAATTAGCACATTAAGAGTTTCATAACATAATTTGTCTTTGACCTCTCCTAGAAATTGTTTTCCTCTCTTTTCCTTGAATGAAAAACTAAAGATTCTTGTCTTAAAGAACATTTTTCATTTTTTAAATAAAATATAAATAATATGTGTGTGTGTGTGTGTGTGTGTGTTCATTTTTTAATTTTTTATTATTATTGCCTGACAAGAACATGAGGTTTTATGCATCACATCAGGAAGAAGAGACTTGGATTTGATTTGGTTTATTGAATAATGCTTAATGTTGAATGTCAGACATCCCAAATTTAGATTATATTTTATATGGTTAAATCACTATATCAAAACTTGTTTTTCAATTTCTGAACTTATTTCATCTGGATGTCCGAAATATGGCTTCCACTTTTTTGTGTGTAAATTCACTTTACTTGGATTCTGGATCCAACGCCATCTTATGTCATCGTTTTATCCAGGTTACCTTTTTTTTTTTAGATCTAGAGGAATCGGTAACACAACTAAGATAACCTAGGTGAGGCCTAGGTTCAAATCCGGTTGGTTTCCACTATAACCCCAAGGCTAGTGCCAACATCCCGCAAGCCAGCACCTAGCAGGGAACTTTTGACTTAGCAAGAGCCAAGATGTCCTGAAGCCCACTGAAATGGAAACTTCTATCCCAAGGGGCATCTACTCTTCTAGCCTTATCACAATGGGCCAATGTATCGATGGGGTTTGATCCCTGGTGGGTTGGGTGAAAATCACTGTCTCCCACCAATAGGCCCCAATTCCTTGACTATCCAGGTTACCTTTTGCATCTTAACATCAGGACACTCCTTCTCATTTCTTTTAAAAGAATAAATTTTGTATCTAGATTTGAGATCAACTTATGTCGTCACATCTAGATGTCGGACATCCAGGTTCTCCTTTTCATTCCTAAAATATTTTACATCCAAATTTTGGATTTAACGTCAGCTCACGTAATACTTGGGCTTACTTTCATCTAGATATACGAAAATCTGGTCTTATCTTCATCTGTATTAATTTTTATTTTTTCCGGATTTTGTATTCACTTTGAAGTGATGACTGCATTAAGCTCCATCCAACTACACACATTTTCACTTGAATTTTTAGTTGATAAAATGCTAGTTTCTATGCAAGAACTCGGGTGGTTGAAAAGAAGTTTACAATTTGTGATTTTCATAAAAGTTCCTCCCATGAAGCCAAGAGGTTGCGTAAAAGTATTTTGAAGGAAACAATGATAGAAGGTAATGATTCCAATGTCGTTGAAGACCAAAATGAAAAGAATGAAAGAACCAAATCACATAGTATTTTGACCAACAGATCGTAGAAATTTGGGATGAGTTTGAAGAAGAGTTGGACCATCAAGAAAAGTAGCAAAGTTGGTAACCAAAACACAAAAAAAGGGCCACAAATTCACTAGGATTGGATCTACAATTTTGCTGATAAATTTACCCGCCAAGTCATAGCATAAGGAGGCACATTTTCATTGGGTGAGAGGCCCATCAAATTGTTGTATTAAAGGGCTAGGAATTGCAATTGATAGAGGCACAATTTCATTGGGGAAATATCCACCAAAACATAGCAGATTAAGTGACGATTTTGTTGGTTATGAGGGAAATGCATTATCTCAGCAAAAACACATGGATTCACTGCATATATAAAAAATATTTAACCAAAAATTTGTTGTAAGAAAGGCCCATCAATTTGCTGAGAAAAAAGGTCACCAAAATGCAGTAAAAATTGGCACGAATTGTGATATGACCCCAAGGGGGCATATATGTGGTTAAATGTATATGATATTACCTCAAGGAAGGGCATATATGTGGTTAAATGTACATGTAATGCGTAAATATAAATGTAATAGGGTCGGCCTAATAATAATGGGGCCACATGTGTAATGTGTGAATAGGTATATATAGAGATAATGTAGTCGTTATTGAAGAGATGTGATTGTGATGTATGAATGTAATTGGGAATTTGGAGTTTTTCCTATTCTTTAAGGAGTTATTGTGTAACTCATCTATCTTATCTATATTGGAGTTGTGCTCCACACTCACATATATAATTTTAAGCATTTGGTTCATAACATTTTCTCATACCATATACATTTAACCCCTTGGCCATTTTATTTTATGAGATACAATCTATACAAGTTAGGGCCTTTTACTAGCCCTCGAATAAGTCTCAAATGAGTCATTTTGAAAAAAATTCTACAACCCCCCGAATGGGGTGTGTTATCACATATAGTCGTTAAGGGTCGCAGGCCGCAGCTATGAGCACAAATTGCAACACTTAGAGCATCCTGATACAGACTCAAATCAGGCGAGTGAGCAAGATCAATTGTCAATGGCGGAGATCCATCAGGAAGACCAGATCAACGACCATCGGGTTATCAGGATCACAAAGTTTAGTGTCTGACAGAGTCCCGAAATCGTGAAGCCAATCCTATCCGTTGATCCTGGGAAGGACACATGGTGAACGATTAGCCATTTTGTGGTTTCGCGAGATGGACCGGTCAAGGAGCAGAGTCGTCAAAACTTGCAAAATGTGAAATCGCGAAAAGATCGCAGCCGTTGATCAAAGGAGAGATCTGGACCATTGGGTCAGCTTTTCATGATTTCGTGAGTCAAGAAAGTAAGAGGGTAGAGTCTTGAAAACTCGCGAAGCCCCAAAATGATCTTGGTCGTCCATTCCAGAAGTAAACGTGGCGCGGGATTAGCATGGAGAAAGTCATTTCGGGAAAGCTGAAGTGAAAAGTGCCGACAGACCAAGGTCCTGAAATGCAGATATTCATCTGGGCTATCTATTTCAAAGGGGATGCGTGGCACCTAATCCAAGAGATCACGATTTTGTGACTTAGAGGTTTGGGCATGGAGTACAACGTGAGTTTTCGAAACATGAAATCGCGACGCACCTAAGAGTTGGGCCCACGGTCATATGGTAACAGATCCATAAAGAAAGGGAAAGTGTCTGTCAAGCAACGGGTGGATGAGATTGTTCAAAGAAAGTCTAATTGTCGATCTAGATGGGTCATTTCGCGGGATTGAGCATTGGGATATTTGAAATCAAGGGGAGTGAAAACTCTCGACAAGTGAAATCCAAAAATTTCTTATGGGGGTGCGTAAGGTCATGACTCGAGGTCGCGTGGAGTGATGAATGGGAGTTGTGCCAAGGGCCGAACTTGGAGGAGTCGTGAACGTCTCCTGGAGAATTCATGGGTGTCAAGTGTTGAGCTCTTGGTCTACCTAAGTAAATTAGAGTGCATTTATTATCAATCCGGTGTTTGTAAGACTTAGAGGCATGTCCAAAGTATATGGATTTTAGAGATAGTTTTATCTTTTATGGAGATAACCCAAAGACTGATTCTANGGTAGATCGTCAGCCGAAAGTTCCCTGTCATGAATTTTCTGGTGAAACCCATACCGTTTTGATATTGCGTCTGATAGAAGAATGCAAGTGCATCCTGATAGAAGAAGATGTAGACGCCAAGCCTTGAATGCATGACCAGAGCGTGCTTCTGAAGGGAGAAAGTTGTTTTGAGTATAAATACTCAGTTTTGATATTTTGTTAGGGTCGATGGTAGAGCAAAGCTCCTGTATTTTAAAGTTTTAGTAAAGCCTCTGGCTTCTGATTATGTATATGCATTTGAGACTTATTTTTTAATGACAGTCAAATTTATTAGTCCCTCTTGTTTCCCTTTGATGCTGAAAGAGTTCATGTTTGACTGATTCACTTGAATTATTGTGACTGCATTATGATGAAATTTTGATTATAGTGTTGTTACAGTTTCTTTGAGATTTAAATTCAAGAAGTTCTTTCTTTTAAATTGTTCCTCCTTGGGATGTTGAAAGACCTAATGTCCTCAGCAGGCCTCTACATCTTCTTACAAAATTCTTCCTCCTACTCACCCTTACTACAACCTATTGATTGAAGTTTAACCGAGACCTCATCTGCCTGCACATATCAGTCCAGTTTTCTGAGTTAAGACGATACTTTCCTGAGACTGCACCCATTTGAACCCTTTATACCAACCTGTGACATAAAACTCTGATGGGTGTCAGGCTTACCTCTTCCACAATCCAGGGGTGACTTCTGGTGCTAAAATTTCTAGCACCGTTGCCAGGGAACGAATTGAAGACTTTTCCATGGGATTGAACGACAATGAAGTTTTTGATTCTGAAGGTGCATTGGATATCAGAACCATTGGAGATTTCAATTGCACCTGGAGACTCCATTGTGGTGACTCTACTTTTTCCACTCAACTTTTTCAGTCGTGGATTCCTCTAGCACACCTGAAGCTGACCCAAAGGAGCTTTCTCGAGAAAGTTTTTAGTAGCTTATTTCTCAGCTTGAGAAGTTCCCTGAGAGAATGAAGATGATCAGATCTAGTCTTTGATGGTGAACAAAGACCATACACATTCAAAGTTGTGCATCTTTCACCTGGTGACTCCATGCCTAAAGAATCCACTGGCGACTCCACTGGTTTGAAGTGAAACAGACTTCGGCTCCGAGGTATTCCTTCTGTGATTTTTTGAAAATAGTTGGTTTCCCAAATCCACTTCCTGATAGAGATGAATGAGACGATATCCTCCATGAATTTCAAGCAAAAAGTTGGGAAGTACCAGCTGAACATTTGTTGGACTTTCATGAAGTTATTCATCAACTTAATATCATGCATGAAGATGTCTATTTTAAGCTTTTCAGATATTCATTAGGGGGGAATGCTCTTGATTGGTGTCAATATCTTCCCACTGCAAGCATCAATTCTTTGACAGGTTTTTACACAACTTTCAATTCATTTTGTAAGGATTTTTTTCCAGTTGAGCATCTTTATGAAAGTTGTTGTGATGAATTTTCTTTGTTTCATGAAGCCTCTGTTGGTCCTGAAAACCATGTTTGTGATGACGCTTTTACTGTAGAAGAAAGCATTTGCTATGAAAATCTAGAGGCGTTGAATGATATTCGTTATGTTAGCCCTAGCACAGAAACATATGACATCATTTCAGATACATATGTTCTTTTAGATGTTCATAAATATCAACATGCCTCTTTTGAAAATTCTGAGTTTATAGAGCAGATGTTGTCTACAATAGATAGCTCTCCTGGATATGGGGTTGAAGCAGATGTTCCTAGCAGCCCTGCTTATGATGAAGAAGAGATGGTTGTGGAGGAGGATTCTTCTCTTTTCCTTCAAGAGGTTTCCCATGATATATTTTTACCTAGGATTAAAGAGAAAAATCATATGTATGAAAAACCAGAAGCAACAGTTACTATTGTCCCTGAAATGAATATTTTTAATAGTTATATTCTCGATGGGATCACTGTTTTGGAGTTGAATCATAGATATGAATGGCAACCCTTTTTTGATGAATATTCTAGTGATGATGAGCAACACGATTATCCTACATTTGATCACTATGAAGACACTGAACGACATGACAAAAAGAAAATATTTCCCACAAGTCATGTTTATGATGATTATGAATCTGACCCTTGGGAAAGCCATGAAGAAGAACCGGAGGAGCAACAGAAGGGGCATTTTATCTCCTATCCAGAGCCTGTAAGTGAGCAACCATCGTCTGAAATCAGTCAACCCACGTCAACTTCTCATTCACCTACACTCTCCAGAGACATTCAGCCATGTGTGAGCATCTATGTAGCAGAGGTGGCTGCCTGTTATAGATCTTCTGGAGTTTGTCGCTTGGCCTATGAGCCTGTGAAGGAATACATGAAGTTGTATTTACTTCATGTTTTGAAGCCGCCCAACTTTATCCTAACCTTAGCATTAGGAGGAAAGGTGAATAATGTAACCATTCTGCTATCACGGTTGCATTACCTATTATCAATTATCGACAGAGTGAAGGAGCTTCCAGTTAGGAAGTTACTTGAATGGCTATGGTGGAAGTTTTCTTTCACCTAACACTTTGTAAAATTTTATTAGTTTAGGACTGTACATAAATAATCTCCTTCGAGCATGTGTGCTTATTTTTGTTTTTACTTATCATCTTGTATTCCTCAGCAGGATGGTTTGAGATCAAATCCATATCCCAGTGCTTAAGGCAACTGGAACTACTTGTTCTTGGCAGCTCACAGGGAGCGTACCATCCCCTGTGGAGCCAAATGTTATCACATATAGTTGTCAAGGGT
>SNQJ01S0003626.1:97897-108228 GCA_010110895.2 Picea sitchensis
TTTCACTTCAACATTCATAGCCTCTATGACCACCACCTTGCTAGTTATCACGCAGGGTTCTACCGTTGGCTTTACCTCTGTCTTTCCTCACTGTTTTTAGCTTTGGATTCCTCCCTTAGTCTATCATTCTCAGTTGGATAACTTGATTTTTCTCTCCCATTCTTCTGCTCTTTTCCTTCCTTCTCACTAGAACCTCTTCATTTCCTCCATAGTGCTTGGTTTTGACATGCCCCGTGAATGAGGCAAGCCCAAACATGGGTCGACCTACTATAGCCAAGCAGGCCAACACCACTACATTGTTCCTATGGCTCTCCAACCCTCCCCACGAGATAATATGACCTTTTCTGCTTAGAATTGGGCCATGGAAACCTAGGAAGTGCCTTAGTTGCTAATCCTGGAGCCAAATTACAGAAGTTGCATCGTGGATGAGGAAATTCCTTCGCATTGGGTGGATATTCCTCAACATTTGCAGGTTATTGGTGATGAAAGGATGATGCAAGACACTGGCGATGATGGGACTATATCAGCAAGCACATAGGAGATGATCACAACAGGTTGTTCGGTAGAAGAGGAGCTTCCTTCGCGACTGTTGGATTAGTCGACCCCTTAGTGGTAGATCCAGAAACTCAATGGAGAAAATTATGGAATGAACAAGAAGATCTTGAGGAGCCAATGCAGAAGGCCCCACATAGACACGCCTCGCCCCCTGTGTGCAGGCTCACGATAGAGCATCTCGACCTCATATTTGAGATGAGAAGGGGCCTCGCAAAACAAAGGTACCATCAGAACCTCTTGAGAAACCACATGGATTTGTTGTTCAATTCTCTTTCATGCGAGCCTGCAAAGAGTCATTGCCCAACTTGCAGTCAACCTTATGCGTTCATCGTCAGTTAGGATGGACGCCTGGGTTTGCCTCATGTTTAATTCTCCTACTGTCAATTTTCTAGTGTTAGTTGTTTTTCTTTCTTGTTATCAAGAACCTCTGGTGTTAGTGGTTTTGCTTTTTTGTTATCAAAAGCCTCTAGTTCAGACTGCCTATTCTGGTTTCCATTTTTCATGGCAGAACAGGTGGCAAGTCATTCATAGTTCTCACACATGGGTTTTTATCATGCACTGCGCCACTAGTTTTGGTTTCCACACTCGTGGCAGAACATGTGGAAAGTTTGATTGTTATGGTTGTTATCTTCTAACACATGTTGTTTTTTGGGAATAAGGTAATTTATTCTCTCTTTTTATTTACAAAAAAAAAAAGTGCTACGACCTTTTTTTTTCCTGAAAATTTTCGGACTACGAATTTTTTAGAATACTCAGAATACATAGCAAAGTACATTTGGTAAAACTTTCAAGTTTTGGAACATTTTGATTTAGGAGATACATCCCGTGGATGTTAGAGTTTTTTACTAGCCATGAAAGCAGTCTCAAGCGAGTCATTTTGGTAATTTCACTATAACTTTTGTTTGGTGACTTTTCAGAGTGTGAAATTTTCAAGATACTGAGAAAACATAGTGAAATTCACTTACTCAAAATTTCAGGTTCTGAATCATTTTAAGTTTAGAGATACAAGTGTGTGGGCATGAACCTCATAGGGCTAGTTATCACCCTCCTCCTATATGAAAATAATATTGTTCTTTTAGAAAGGGACCTTTTTATCCTTGAAAAGTGGCATTGAATTCTCAAACATTTTTGCACAAGCTCTTAGATCGTGCTTGTAATTACTCGATCATCAATTCTAGAGATGTCACTTACCCAAAGTTTATTATCCCATTGAATTTCTATAGCTATCTCTATCCCATTGAATCTCTATAAGGGTTTTAGTATTTTTAAGGAGATTTTGAAAAAATTAGAAAAAATCTAAAAACATTTTATAATACACTAGATCTTAAAATTAAAAACAATACATTCTACCATGTCCTTTTAAAACCATAATCTCTCACATAAGATAAGAGTAACAGCACTATCATAAGGTACTCATTGTACAACATGTAGAAAAAAACTTATTCTACATATTGTCTAACATGAAGAAGCATGTATTGATCATATTATTTAATAATTATTGATCATATTAAAAATTCAGAACATGGTTGGAAATTAGAGAGACGGCTCCAATATTGAGAGTTCCTGGCAACGGAGGATTTTCCACATGTCCAAGTTTGAGAGCTTCAATATCATACCAATGACAGACAAAGAAGAACAAAGTAGAGTGAGCTTCCTCATCATCATTGAAGAAATATGGAATTGTTGTCGTTGCTGCATAAGCAACGAGAATCAACAGTAGGTTGATCCAACTATTCTGAAAAGAATGGTGAATAGTGGCGAATAGTAAAACTAGTCCACCATTGAAGTTAATACTGGAGAGCAATCTCCTGTTCTGTTGGGCTTACACTCGCAAGTAAAACTAGTCCACCATTGAAGTTCATAATGTATCAACACTGGAGAGCAATCTGCCGTTCTGCTGGGCTTGCACTCGCAACAAGTATCTGCTCCACAAGTATCTGCTCTTTCTTTTGAATTTGAATTTGAATATGAGAAGGAAATCTCCCGGCCATGATCGGCTCCATTGGCAGATTCTCACAATTGCAGAGCTCAACCATATATCCATCGGGGTCATGGATGAATAGCTGATCCACGTAGATCCCTCCTTCCTCCACAATTCGTTTTACATATTTGATGTTCATTTCTTGCAACTTTCTCTCCGCCGCCTGCACATCTTCGCACTGCAATTCCAAGGATAACAATGGAAAGGCTCAGGTTAGTATAATATTTTGACTACAACAATTTGGTGATGACTCTGAAAAGATTTAATAATATACCTGAAAGGAGATGTGATTATCTCTTGGATCGATTTCAGCTTTCTTGGGTAGATTGTTTGGGTCCTGGGATTGCAGAAGATGGATGCCTATTCCGTAATTAAACAGCCTGCAAAGTTAACAGAAACTGATCAGTTGAAGATGCTCCAAAAGTATTGTACGCATGACTTTTATAGCAGTAGAAAATGTAATTACCAGGCTCCATCAAATCCAAAAGATTCGGGTCTTTTAACGCGAACAAAACCGAGGATGTCTTCGTAAAATTTGATGGAATTCTCGATGGATCTGCAGAGGAGAGAAATATGGTTCAACGACCTCAGAGGGAGGGGGCTTACTCCTGTACTCGATCCTCGGCTGTTAATGAAACTGTTCACCATTTTTCCACTGTCTCTCTGCAGACTGAAATTGAATCTCTAATTTCTGTTTCTGTTTCTCCAAATATGACTGTTGTGGAAATTGGAATGAAATGCGAGAGATCCAAGGCAATGGGGATGGAATAAATAGATGAAGGGAGGAAATGAAAATAGATGAAGATAGCGTCCGAAGAAACATATATAAATAGTGTTGTTAGTCAATGCATTAATGGATGGCCTATTCGATAGTCAAAGAAAAGTGGTGCAGGTGTGAGGATTCTCTAGCCACGTGACTGATATCACAGCGTGCTACACGTTCCTGATATGACAGTGTGCTACACGTTCCTCACTGGTCACCGCGTTGCCCAGTAAATTAGTCATCTTCTCTTTGGATGGGAAGGATAACTTCATATTATGTTGTGTTGTCCCATGTCACATTTGGATATAATTTATATCAACACCTTTCAAGTAACACATTTCTCTTAATTTACAAATCCACTGATGAGTTGGCTTGTATTTTAAATTTAATTTATTAAGATTTTATGGTGTGCACGTTTGTTAACTTTGTAACATGAAAAATAGTATTTGAGGAACAATTGTAAACACTGAAATCACATTTGATATTTTGTATTAACATTGATTTGACTAACTAAATTAACATGCYAATATCATATTTAAAACTAAATTCTTGAATAGGGTTATAACTTAGAGCATCAAGTAACACCATCAAAAGTACACGCCATCTTATTTTTAATAACAATATTATTATAACTTTTTTTCTTTGAATTATATTAGCATACCTYTTAAGTCGGTGAATGAGAATGTCGAAGTAATTTAAGGGAAGTTTTAACACTAATGTTGTTAATGAGAATCATACACATATTGTAAGTAAAATGATGTTATTTAAAGTTAGTTCATTATTTTGATGAGAACCACTTACAACAACTCTCAAGTTGGTTCACCACCTCAAATTACTCCCTCTCGATGGTGCTTATTGCCTCCCCACTCTCCCTCTTCTGCACCATTACCATTGTCTCAACAAACTACACCAATGTTTGTTACTCACACATTTCCTCATTTTGTTTTTCTTTTATTGCAACCATTCCTCTATTGCAATCATTTTCCTCTTTCCACTGCTCTACTACATCTTCACTCTCATCAGCTCTTCTTATTGCAGCTACTACATCTTCACTCTCATCAACTCTTCCCATTACAACTGCTACATATTTCTTTGGTCAACTCCACTTTTTTTCTCTTTCACTACACATTCAACTTCACATGCAACAAAGTCGCCACACAAAACATTATGGGAATCAAATATTCCCATCTGCATCTCTTCCATGCTCCATATGCAGTAACATCATCTCCTTGCAACTCCACCATTGCAAGACCACTATCTTTTACAATACCACCTTTTGCTGCAACAACATTCAGTCACCATTGCAACATCTCTCTTGCAACTTTGTTGCTACTTCTTGAGTTTGTTGCAGATACTTTTTTACCTCAATATTTTCCTGGCAATCTTTTGCTGCAAATCTTTCTTCAATACTCTCCTTCGGCATGCTATCCACAACATACACCTCACACACTTTCTTCATCATTTTCCTCAACAACATGCACCCCACTTTCACAAGCAATACTCTTTGCAACAACATTTAGAAGAATTTATTTTTCTTTATCCTCTCATTGCTTGCTTTCATGCTTTCTCTTCATCTACACCTTCTCAATTCTCAAGGCCAAATGATAAGCCTCTTCTAATGACAACATCGTCTTTGCACTTATCTTCCTTTTAAAGGATATCTTCAATCCATCTACAATCAGTATGATCTTTTCATCAATATCTCATACAAAATCAACTCTCATGGCCACGCTAAAAAATTCTTCAAATTATTCTTCTACTTCAATTTCTCTAATCTTCTCTTCATTTTCAAAGTATAATAAGAATTTACATACAACCTTTCAATTTGGTGATAATCTTCTCCCAATTCTAGATTTTGTCTTTGCCTCCCCATTTTATGTCCCTCTTCAACTGATGTGATCAATCATATGCATATCTTTTCAATCTTCCACGGGCAATTTTCACTCTCCGAGGGTCTTTAATCTCATTGCACTCAAAATATTTTTGAGTGCTTTCTATCCACTCCACTCCACCCTTTTCAGATCTGCATTTCTAGAAAATGCTAGCATCTCCATTTCCATTTGGTGCTACTCCACACTCTCTACGTCTTCTATATCACTCTTATCTTCACTATACGTGTGTTTTGGCAATTTTTTCCACTAAGCCAACTCTATGGCTTCCATTCTCTTCATCATCTTCTGCAACATTGTTGCAATTTATTTTCTTCCAACAATTATGTCTTCTGCAATACCTCATTTTCCCTAACCTCTGCCCAATGCTATTCAAGTTTGGAATTGTATCTCCTCTTACAATGTCTACCCAAGCCGATCACTGGAGATGTGTTTCACTTACTCGTTTAGATAACTCTACTGATCATCACACCCTCATTAGAATCATTTACATCTTTACTCTTTTCATTGCAATTGTTGTTTCACATAATCCGCCCTTTTCTCATGGTAACAATTCTACCACCTCCCCTTCTTTTTTTGCTAAAATTGCTCCAATCCCCCACAATTCTACTTGTTATGATACAATTTGATGCAACAAGGCCATGACCCCCATCAATATCTCTCACACGCAGCAGAATGTCTCCATAATTGCTATAAACTACCAACTCCCTTCTTTTTTTGCTAAAATTGCCCCAATCCCCCAAGATTCTACCTGTTATGATACCATTTGATGCAATGAGGCCATGACCCCATCAATATCTCCCACACACAACAGAACGTATCCATAATTGCTATAAATAAATTCAATTCCAGTATCGAATATAGAACCGTCACAGTTTACAACTCAATTGAAAACAAATTATAAATACACCACAATAATAAACCATTAAATAGAAATAACCACACAGTTACCACAACATCAAATTTGCATTATTTATTAAAAAGGTTGGCCAAGCTCTCGAGCCTCCATTACATTCACAAAGCCTATGCACAGATCTATGGGATCCATAGCCATCAACAAATTTACATTCACAAAGCCTATGCATAGATCTATGGGATCCATAGCCATCAAAAAATCTACACTATTTATTAAATAGATTGGTCAAGCTCTCAGACCTTCATTAAATTCCTAGAACCTCTACACGGGGATTTGGAATCTATAACCATCCACACTTCACAACCCAAATCAAAGGATAGCCAAAGGCCCTTTGCTTATTCACAAACTTCATATGTATGCTTGTGCTCCTTGGCTTTTAGCCTTAAAACCTTTCTCACTGTTCAAACTTCAAATATAATGTTTCATATTCCAATCCTTGACAAAAACTCACCAAGGACAATAAATATTTCACTACATTTACAATTTTTTTAAATCACTAAATAGAACCAAAACTGAGCAAATGTAAGAAAATGTGCAAAATAGCTACAAAGCCATAGATGCCCCTCCATCACATACCCCATATAACTTGACAAAGGAAAACTAACCAATATTATTACAAAACTCTACACAATCCTTCAGTGCCCTCGAATGCAATCTTGTCCAATCTGTTGAGCATACCTTCTCTGGGAATTCTACCTTCAAATCTTCTCTAATAATAGGCATTCACTTCCAATAAATTTGCAAGATTCACTAGTTTTGTAGGTAATTATTCGATCGGATTGTTGTTTAAAATGTTTGAGAATGCAACATTATGTAGATTTGTTATTTCCTTATCTATGGATGGGATTTTTGTAGTAACATGAAACTAAACCAATATAGCTAGAGAAGGAAGACATGAAACTTTCCAACCACTGATCATTGCACTTACAAATCATGATAAAGTTAAATAGAAAGCATAAATTTAGTGGAAATGCATACATTTCAGGGTCAATTTAATTTAGCTGCCACATATGGGGAAGCATAGTACAGTAATGCAAGAGAGAGAAAGTAGAGATCACCTTCAATACACAAAATGACTACCACAATAAATCATGTAGAACAATAAGCCATTTAGTAAATCTACACCCGACATAATGAGGCCATATATTGCACTTGTATTTTTTAATAGATGAGAAAGGTAATGATCTCTGATTATCATGAAAAATAACACTATAACACTCAAAATTTGAAGAATCAAATATGAAACCCATAACTGAGATTACTGGCATATTCAAGATTTGCCAAAGATATAAAATAGTGAACCCTAATGAACCCTAAAACATGTGGTTTACTTTAGAAAAATCTTCTTTCTTCTTACTCCAYAGTTTCAAGCTTTCTCCCACTTAAGGACCTTTACAGTCTCCCAAGTAAAATCAAGATCCTCATGACCAAAATAGCCATATGCAGCTGTTTTCTGGAACCTCATGTTGCCTCCCCATTTTAGGTCAAGGTTGATAGAAATCATGCCATGGCGGAAGGCAAAATTTTCTTTGATCTACTTCAGGATTTCAGCATCTGGAATTTTTCCAGTTCCATATGTGTCAATAGACATAGAAAGTGGCTCAGGTACACCAATGGCATATGAAACCTACACAAGGCAGCGACGTGCTATCCTGGAAACAACAACACTCTCGGCAGCTTGTCTAACAATGTAGGCACCACTACGATCCACCTTGGTGGGATCCTTTCCGGAAAATGCCTACCCGACATCTTTGGTGGCCCGCCTTTGAGAGTTGTTAAAGTAAGAAGGAACAGTAATCACAACTTTATTAACAGGATAGCTGAGGTATTGTTGGGTGACTTCTTTCATCTTAAGAAACACCATTGACGATATTTCCTCTCCGGTCAACATTTTCTCTTCCCCCTTGAACATTACTTTAATAAGAATTTTGTCGGTAGGCCCACATACAATAGAAAATGGCCAAAGAGATTTGTCAGTTTGCATAGAAGGATCGAAGAAGTGCCTCCCGATCAACCTTTTGGCACCAAGTACTGTGTTTGCAGGGTTAGAAGTAGCTTGATTCTTGGCAAATTTTCCTATATAACATTCATTGTTGGTAAAGGAAACCATTGAGGGAGTAGTCTGATTACCCTGTTCGTTAGCAATAATATCCACTCTGCAATGATCACCATGCCAAATAACCATGCGACTATAAGTTTTTCCGAGATCAATGGCGATTGTCGTATTGCTGTGACTAGGAGATGAAGCCATGGAAATAATGAAAGGGGAAAAAGGGGCTTGCATATGAAAACAAATGAGTCAAGTGCACTGTTAGCAAATCACCTGGCTGGGAGGGTTATAGTACTGGMAATAGGAGTTAAACCCTTGATCTATACATAGTTGTGGATACCCTGATTTGTCGGTGGYGATTCCCCTCCGTCTAAAACATAGATAAATCGAATGGCCTTGTTGAATATTTTGTTAAAGAAGGCAATAGGTATAAAATATATAATTTTGACAAAAGAGTACTACTCAAGCATCCCCGCTCCAGTCTTTTCATTTCCATTACAGAKATATCTTCTAACACGACGTTGTCAGATTCTACCAGCTTGATATCCTTGGAACTTCACTGGAAAATGGATGGTTTTGGAAGGCATAGATCCAAACCGTTTCAATACTTTCAAGGTTCTGGAGCACTTGAGAGGTCCTGAAAACCCCGGAGGCGTGGAGGAGCTTTGTCCTTGGAACTATAACATGTGGACTATATGAGGCATCTCAATTTCTATCGGATTTTTCTCTGAATAAAAATGACCATTTCTTTGAAAGACAAACTCACATTCAAATAGAGATGAAAGATTGTGATCTGCCTTACCTTGTTCATGAGTATCAAAAGATGAAATATAAGCTGGATTAGGCCTTCCAGATCGGCATCCACATTTTTTCTAGGAGTTGTTTGTATGTTAACATGGGACACCACTGGAAAGTTGTAGGAGGAAGATGTCTTATGTAGAAGAAGCAACTCCAAAGGACTCCAACACTCAAACATGAACCAGGAAATGACAGAGGACTCCAATACTTAAATCGCTCTGCAACTCACAAAACTATCTAGCAATGATATCAATCAGATTGGGACCATGAACAGATAATATATATTAAATCCACCATCGTTGTTGCCCCTTTAAATCAAAAGCCAAAATCTCTGCCCACTTCTACAGATCTTTTGGAATCTTACAGTCTCCCCAATCCTTCGGTAGGAAATACTTTGATATGATTTTGAACTTTCAGAGAAATTAGTTTTGCTTTACTTTTGGCAGAAATTTCGAATCTCCTTTTGTTTTTTATGAGGAGTCAAACTGAACTGTGCAGGATTGTGGAGGAATGTTTCTGTTCTGGATCAAGAAACATTGAAGAAAAGGGTGGGGAAATTTGAGCAGATAGTGCTGGAAAATTTCGATTCCAATTGGAATCCAAACAACCATGTTATCCATGCGTTTGACCAAATAGAAGACCTGATTTTGTGTGTGGCCGTCGACTATTTAATGGGCTTGAAGCCCGGACAGGCCATGGATGCCTTTAAGAGGAATTTTCATGATTTCGGACCTGGGGTTTTATCTCACCTTCTTGATCTTCTTTGTACAGTCTTCGGCAATGCCAAGTGGACGTGCACTTCTCTACTTTCTTATATTCAAACACAAATACACAACAAAATCAAGCTACTGACTTAGAACATAATTGCCATGAATTCTGAGAAAGCTAGGAGTGTATATGGTGAAGAAAAATTTATAGACATGGTATTATCAACTCGAGAGTCCAAGGGATCAAGTGATTTTAGGTTGAGCTAGATGCTCTACCCACTTATCTTGGAACTTGTTCTATTTAGCCCAAACCAGTCGGCAACGCACTGCAGATAAAGCTTTATGCTGAATCACTGCAAGTTGGTCGGAATCAGTGTTGGAGTATAACCCTAACTTACATTAGTTTATACCTAGCTTAGAATCCTATATCTTGGTTAATACATTTATTTACACTTTATTTCACCTAATTTGGCCACATAGAGAAGAAGGGCGCATCATCCCTAGATTTTAGGGAAAACTGCTAATTTTAGATCAAGACTCAACTCCTAGTTCTTGATTTTCTTGATTTATTCATAATTTATTCCAACTCCCCCATGAAAAAACTCATCTATTATTGGCGAATGAACACCTCCTCTTTGAGTGAGATATTTATTCCTTAATTAATGATTGTTG